>JAQPPZ010004004.1:0-92241 GCA_028583015.1 Wollemia nobilis
TGGAAAATGAAAGCTCATCATTTCTAGTATACCATCACTAACATAATTGCTTTCATCATAGGTCTTGGGTAAAATAAATATAAATAAAGAAAAAATACCTTATAAGTTATCCTCACATAATTAAATAATTTACTTATCTATTTGATCAACATACAAATCTCATGCAACCTTTATCATCAAGGGCAAGCGGTGGATTGCAATAGTCTTGTGGGATAGAAAATTTGGCTATAGGCGGTGGATTGTGATAGTCTTATGAGGTAGAAAATTTGGCTACAGGTGGTGGATTCTTAGGGTAATCTACTTTTTTTTAAGAAAATATCTAGAAGTGGATGTAGTTTGTTGACACATCTAGAAGTTGTAAATTTTGAGGTGTTTGTAGTTATCCATTAAAAATATGATGAGGAGATAAATATTGTGGTCATAAAGGATACAGTGTAAGTAAAATATGTTAGTTTATTTTTAAGGTTTCAAAAGTTTCTTTTTTGTGTGTTAAATTTTCTTCCTAAAATGAAAAGCAATAAAATCTAGCAACATGGCAGTATAAAGTAACCACATAAAAAAATTCTAATGGCCTCCACCGAGGGTTGTTTCGATAAGTCTAGAAACCCAAGTTTTTAGATGATGGAAGATATGTAATCGGTAATGCAAGCAAGTTCTTCCATAGTTGCAGACTTATACTTTACTTGGATGGATTGAACTATTTCTTACTTTATGGAGATTGAAGAGGAACTTTTGAAATTCTTGGAGAACCCCTTTGAGGGGCAGAGCATATTTTCAACTCCAAGGGTCAAGGATCCCATTTTTGGACAAGACTTAGAAGTTGACAATTGGGGGTCTTTGGTTTTTTCAAGTGGCAAGAATAATACTATAGGTCATTAGACTTTATTAGAGATAGGGGAGGCTATGTTAGTAGGTTCAAATAATTTCGATTGTCCTATTGAATGCTCACTCTCAAGTGCCTCAAAACACTCTTCTCAAGTGGTAGGACTAATAAATGATCAAGTATTTCATTACAAAAAAATCCTTGAGCAGGCTCCCATCATCCTAGATTCACTTTACCTGACAAAGTTTTCTTTGTTTAGTTCTATTTTTAATGGTAAAGGTATTGATTTAGAGGCCCTAAGTAGATTGGATAAAAAATTTCAACCAACATAGAATACAACCCAAGTAATTAAAGTGGGTAAGGCACACAAGTGGTTAAGAAGAAAAGGTCAAAGATCATAATGGTACTTATGGAAAGCCTATAGATGGAACAAGATCTGGAGTTTTTAAGGAAGGTCCTTATTGGTAAGTTTTATGGATTTCAAATAGCTAATAATACAATAAATGAGTGTTTATAGAAGGTATGGGTCCCAATTTTAGGATATGGGTTGATTTTTTAGTTACTTGCCAAAGGATAGATAGGTTTCCTTTTTTAGCTTGAGGAAGATGCACAAAAGTTTTTGGGAGGCTATTGGTATTGGGGATTTTTATTTTTGGCTTTGAAAGCTTGGAAAAATTGCTTTGATCCTAGGACTAAAGTTTCTAGGAGAATCTTGATCTAGCTAAAAATTCTACGTTTGTCAATGGAGTTATGGTCATAAATTTGCACTAAACATAGTCCTTCGGTCTAGCATGAATCTGTTCAATATCTATCTCAAATATGCACTAAACATAGTCCTTTGGTCTAGCATAAATATACTCAATCTATGTCTCTAGTTTGGTATAAACCTATCCTCAAATCTACATCAAAATATGTCCTCAAATCTATTCTCAAGCATTAACACAAAGCTTGATTTAATCACAAATAAACTCTGCTAGATCTATCCCAAGACTTAACACAAAGTTTGAATAAAGCAATCAATTGACTCTGCTCTCAAGTCTTCACAAAGACTTACCTCAAATATGCTCACAAGTCCTCACTAGAACTTGTCCTATCTGCTCAACAAGTCCTCACTAGAACTTGTTCAATCTGCTCAACAAGTCTTCACCAAGACTTACCTCAAATCTACTCACAAGTCCTCACTAGAACTTACCCAATCTTCTCAACAAGTCTTCACGAAGACTTGCCTCAAATATGCTTGTAAGATTCCACAAAATCTCACACAAGTCTGTCCTTAAGCTTTCACAAAAGCTTCCTCAACTTTGTCCTTAAGTCCACTCTAGGACTTGCTCAAATTAGCTCACAAGATTTCACAAAAGCTTATTTAAATCAATTGCAAAACTTGCATACAAAAATCAACTCAATCTCTTTCAGAAAACTTCTTCAATTACTCAAAAAAGTTTCACTCAGAATCTTGTTTAACCTTAGAAATATATAGATAATGGTTAGAGACTCAATACATTTCACACTCACAACACACTTACAAAACTCAACTTAATCTCTTTCAGAAAACCTCTTTAATCACACAAACAAATTTCACTTAGAATTTTGTTTAACCTCAGAAGCATATAGAGAATTGTTAGAGACTCAATATGTTTCACTCACAAACACTCAATCACTTCCAAACTCTTTTCAAATCAATTTAGAATAAATAATAATTTGTTTCACAGAACTTGAACTATCACTCCAACACTCTCAATCAATAATGCTCATCCAACTTCACTCAACCATTCACTCAATGAAACACAACTTGCTTACAAATCCTAATCAAGTGTTTCACTATACTTCCAACAATTCACACTACAAATATTGATCAAGATAATTCTAATTTTCACATAACAATGATACTCAAGTTCTTTCACAAACCCTAGTTCAATATTATACTCAACTTCACATAATGATACTCATGATATTTCACAAATCCTAATCATGCATATGAAAACTCACTCAAATATTTCCAAAAATACTTATCAAAAAATCCTTTTCACTCCAACCTTGCATTTCACAACATTCAATCCAATAATATTTCACTCATAGGAAGATGTGCCCATACCTTTTGTTTTGATGGAGATATGTCTTCAAAACATATCTTAACCACAATCAAATTTTCTTTGCCAATACTAAGGTTAGGTAGCCACAACCTATCTCAAGATCTCCACAAAATAATTTTTCCAATAATTATTTTACCATACAAAAATATCAAATCTCTTAGTACACCTTATATTCTCCAAATTTACACAATATAAGTCAACAATTTCATTATAACAAAATACAGAAAAATTTTCTTTATACACCTTATAATCTCCAAACTCACAAAACGTAAGTATCACAATGTAGCTTTTATTTCAATATGCAAAATATTATTTTCTTTGCATACCTTAACACTCCAACTTTATAAAATAAATTTCAATCACCAAAAAATTAAAAAATATATTTTAATTTACATTACCTTATAACTCCCTCAAAAACTCATAGCTACCTTTTAGAACTCACAAAACCCTCTAAGCAATTTCTGAATTTCAAAACCTTTGGAGAAATAAAAATGTGCATAGCATACCTTTAATTTATTCTGCCCACCAAAAATATCTTCGACAAAATTTGAACACATGACGTAGCCTTTCCAACACCCTAGCCCAAAACTAGGTCACCAAGTGGGCTACATGCCTACATGAAAGGTGCATGATCCCCTCTATATGCCACCTCACAAAAAAATCAAACGAAACGAAGGCCTCTTTCCTCTAGAAAAATGTCAATCACGTGGATCGAACCCGTGATCTCTTCCTTGCAAAGCCCTAGCTCTTTCTCAACTACCACCTGCGTTACCCTTTTTGGTAAAAATTTCTATCCACGTTGCTGCCCTTACACACTTGTCTACCTCCAATACTTCAAAATGTGAATTTCTCTTCTTCCTAGGTAATGCAACGCATGATTTATCTCCTTAGCATTGCATTCAAAGTTATATCTTTTAGATCTTAGGAAATGAGAATTATTTCCTTTATAAATACACATGCTTCTTGTCTTTTACACATTGGCCAATTTCAAATTTAAAATTCGAATTAGATTTTAAATATTAAATTTTAAAACCTTTTGTACTCTTTATTAATTTAAATTTTAATTTAAATTAAATATTTTGCAAACTGCTCATGGGTCTTTTCAACTTGAACCTTGTTTTTCTTCACCTTGTTATTTGGCCTGAAATATTATAATATAAAATATTATAATATTATTATCCTTCCTTGGATCTTCAAGCTATTAGGCCACCTTAGGCATATAATATTCAAAATAAATATTATATCCTATTTCTTTTAGCCATTTCCTTGTCTTTTGGAAAAACCACTTGATGTCCTTAATGATGACGAAATTGAAACAATACTCTCTTGACATCAATGACAACAAAACTACTCAAAATTTCCAACACTCTCATGTATTCTAATTTATTTATTTATTTATTCACTAATAGTCTCTTCTTTGCCTTGTATTGGGAGTTTGTTTAGGTTGCATGGTTTATTGTATATGTTACTTGGTAAGGTCTTTTTATGTTCAATAATAAGATGTTTTTTGGATTTCTTATTTACTATATTTCTCTCTTATTTTAGGTCCTACAATAGTAATAATAAATATTAAAAAAAATCATAATATAATATTTAAATAAAAAAGTAAAAGTATATTAACAACCCCACCTCAATATATGAAATTTCAAATGCATTGGTAAGCTCTAAATGAATATTTTTTGGTTGACTAGTGATATGGAAAATACCTCAATACATCACAATCTAGCTAGATAGGTGATTGGGGACCTCTAAGAATTGGAAAATTTTATCAAAATTACATACATAGTATTTATATTCATTAGTGCATTATATTTCAAAAGAAAATGAATAAATATTATTAGGCCTTAATGCTTCGAATGATTTTATTATGTAACTGAAGGGTATTTAAGTACATAGGATGCCTATTTCAAGCATAAAAAACCTTCTAACAAATTTATAACTACCTTGTCCTTTACTACATGCATGTACCTTGTGAGGGGTGCTTATACCACTTGAATTCTCACACGGTCTATGATGTAATAACTCCTAACATAACCCCATTATTACATAATATTCAAAAGCACTATTTTACTTATGACCAAAAAATAATGCCTAGGATGATGCTAGGATCTAAGAGAGAAATTTCCCCTTAATATAGACTTCCTAATTTTGAGACTTGGGAGTGTCATGTTCTATCTATCATGCACTTCAAATATATTTTTAATGCTTACATAATTCAATGCATGAGTTATGTGTTTCATTAATGTGGAGGATCTTCATTAAATATGTAAGGTGTTGATGGGATCAAGTGTTCTCCTACTGTGTAGACTTGTTTCCAAATATTATCTTGATCAATGTGTTTTTTTATGGTAAGGTCGATCACCTCTTGTATTTTCTTATTTTCCATATATTCATTCATTTCATTTTTCAATTGCTCAAGATACTTGATATATTCATGATTCCTTTGGTCTTCACTGTGATGTGCTACCATGCATTCTTTGCCAATTATTGACTTCACTAGTTTTCAATATATTTTATGTGTTGTCATATATTCTATAATAACTAGTTTTTATTTCAATTTTTGAATATCTCTTGATGTATTGAGATCAATCATCTTTTTTTTCTTCTTTGTATTTTTCATCTAAAGAAGTTGTTGTCTATGTAAAGTTATGTATTCATGCTTTATTTGGTGTGTTATTGATTATTGAAGCTCAAATTCCTATTGCATTGATTCCTCATTTTCTTTTCTCTTTTCCATTTCAAATTCTTCTATAGATGCCAAACAATTACACTTTGAGTGTACATGTTCACTCTTAGGTGTTTGGCTCTTGATAATTTTCTATGATACATTTATTTGAAAGCATCCAAGTTTATTGATGTATCACATGTTTGGAATTATACCAAATATTGTTGTGTTGTCTTATCTCTACTTGTGCAATAAATATGTGTTCTTCTTGATTTTATTTCCTCTTATTCAACTCGATTGTCCTTGGCTACATTTCTTTGACATGCCTTTCTCAACTCAAATTTTGTTATTCTAAAGATGACCTTCTTTATGCTAGTTAATCTCTTGTGAACGTGATCCATTTAATAGATTATGCTAACATTCCATCATGATGTATCTATTTATACTTAAATGTTCACACATATTTTGTGTGTGGAAGTTATTCCTTTGAGAATCAATTATTGTTTCTTTCTTGGAAGCAATATGGAGGTTTCGTGCATCTTTCGAATGGATGCTTCCCTCTTTGACTTTTAAGTAGTAATTGTTCTAATTTATTTATTGTATGTTAGGTATCTACCTTTTAAATTAGGTTCACTAATATTTCAAAGCTTGGTGTTTGCTTAGTAATATTTAATATAGTTACAAAAATATTATACTTACATGGGATTGATCTTAAAATAATTAGAACTAATATTTCACCAAATACCTAAGTCCCAATGCTTGCAATTATGCTCATAAATTTTCTATTCTCCTTATCATGAAGGATTTAGACAATGGAGTTGGCTTTGGAGGAATAGAATCTTATTTTTATTCTTGGCTTCAAAAATTATTTTTTTACCGTCTCCCATGCATCCTTGGCTATGGTTGAATCCCTAATGTATTCTTAGAATTCATTTGCTACTCCGAACATGATGATTACTCTTACCTTTTTGTCTTCCTTATATTTTTGTAAATTTTCTCCTTCTATAGTAGGATAGGTTATGGCCCCATATACTACTTCCCATACTTCCTCAAACTAAAGTTATGTCCAACAAAAAGAATCTTGGTACTCCACTACCAGAGTAAAATTTTACAAAATTTGAATCTTCTTCTTTCTCTAAATTTACCTCAAAAATTATTTTTGACAAGTATATATATTCCTAGTGTTTTGAAAGTTTTCCAAAAAATATAAAAAACTCTAAGGTCTTGTTGGGTAAAAGAAATATGATAGAGTACTCTTTCTTCTTTCTCCAATATTTTTAAATTCTAATTTATTAAAAAATAATATAGTCCCTTCATTTGGTTGCTATTTTTTATGGAGGTGATAATAAATTTTACCTCTTGAATATATTCTTTACTAGCCATGTTGGAGAATCATTTTCTTCCCTTTAAATTTTATCTTACACAAAAATGACTTTATGTATTATGTGTAACCTTGGTTGCATGTGTTTGTTTTACATTCGTGGATATTGGGTGTACTTTAGAATCATTCCTAATAATTTTTTGACATAAATCTTAGTTGCATCTTCTAGTTTCTTTTTGAACGTGTTTGAACTTTGGGTAATGTAGTGATAAATAACTACACCTTTCAAAAGTAGAAGTCTAAGTCACGAATAAGCACATGAAGAAAGGTCCAATAAAAAATGCCCAATAAAACAAAGGCTAGATCTCATGAGGAAGAAAAGTCCAAAGGTTAGAAGTTCCTAACTCATGGATAGAAGTTAATAAAAACGTTTCAAAAAGGAAACAAAGGTGGAAAGACTTGATGATCTAAAGATACGTAGTCCCAGAGGATGAAGAGAAAATTACAAAGAGGAAAATTATAATACATCAAAGGTCAAATAAATAAAGTATACATTCTTTTAGGAATATTTTCCTTTCTACAAAATATATCACATATATTTGAGAAAGGACAATAGTAGCATGGAGCCACAACATAAGCAACTCAAAGATCTAGAATATTAAAACAAAGCCATATTCTACACCCAAGTGATGGGAATCCTTGTAAAATGGGTAGATGACAATTAAAGTGGTAGTTGCATATCGAAGGGGAAAAATTGATTGATATTCACATCGTCAGATCTAGAAAATCCTAAAGGGATTGAAAGTAAAAAAGGACATGACTTAGTGTCTGAAATGACAACCACTTAGAAATATTTGTATGAATTTTGGATGGAAAATCCTCCCTTGTAAATTTATAAGTAGGAGTAGTCTTATCTTTGTACAGGATTGGTAAGATTAAATTTCAATTATTTGTAGGCTTTCCTTTCATTTCTCTCTGTAAAAATAATTACAGTCCTTGAGTGACTTGTGGATAATTTATGTAAAAGTTTTCTTACATTTATATATACATGAAAGCCTATGTCTATTTTTGGCCTTTGTCTATAGACCTATGGATGTGTATGTATGTGTGTTTGTTATCTTTTGTATGAATGTTAGGTGTACTGTGTATGTGTATGAGAAAATTGTGTCTATTTTAGGACTAAGTCACTTATTAGCTTGTCTCTCCTATGGGACCCACCTGATCATATATACATATAACTTGCAAATCATGATTTCTTCACTATGTCGAGGAGATTAAGTGTTTACCATTTGCACATAGTGTTTAGGTTTATTTTTTTAGGGAGGTCTTAGTGGATCTTTTTGCGCATTGCCCCCTATTGCTTTTAATTATTAAGTTTACTTACTCCTTACACCCTATTTTCCCTTGGTAGAGTAGAAAGTGCCTTGAAGATCACATCTTAATAAGGATCTAGCATTGTAAAAAATCTCAAAGATCCTCGATTGAGCCAAACTCCATGCACTTGGTTATGGCTTGTTGTGTTGCTTTGAAACAAGGAATAATTATCCTAGATAGAGATAATCGAATATGACAATAGTTTAATGGTACACTCGGTGGGACCCCTATGCCACATTATTGGTCCCATAATCATAGCAAGGAGTACGATTAAGACTTGGTGAGGATCATATTCTATTCCTCATTTGCTAAAGCACCTCTCTCAGTTGACAACTCTGCTCTAGAATAAATACCAAAAGAAGCTGTAGACACCAAAACAGCACCAATCCGATTATGTGACTGCAAACACTGATCGCTTTGACAAACATAGCCCCCAGGGCAGCCCTCAGAGGTTAAACAGTGGTCTTAACCACTTTCATAGCAATTTTGTAAGGTCAAGAAGCAATTTGGCACACTTGGAAACTTTGCCCAGTACTCGTCTCACCTCGGGACGAATTCAAAATATAATCCGTCCCACCCCAGGACGAATTCTAAATCCGTCCCTGGGTGGGACGAATTCCAAGCTTAACGGGCAAAAAGGCAAATGGTGCCAATTGGCAGCCCAGAATAGTCAGTTAAGGGCTCCTACCTTGCACGCATGTGTAAGTGGACAGAGGGGCCATTAGAGGACTGTTACAAGAAGCATTTATCAAAGTTCAAGTCAATTGAGGACTCCCCTCCCTCATGGGAAGACAAGACTGCCACATGGCGCCCATGGCCAACACTTGGCTTTTGTGCTTCCCTCCCAAAAGAGACCCCTTGGGTCTATAAAAGGTGGGACTTTTCTCACCCAAAACATACAGGTTGAAGGAGTGTTCAAGCAACGAAGTGCTGCCAAATTGAAGACTCACTTGCATCCCCCTTTGTTCACCTTCCTACATCCATCAATCTCTTTTGCAAGGGAGGTTGTTGGGTGGCCTTTGGAAGCTCGAACCTTACTCAAATCCGATGCATGGACATCTAAACCTACCAATTCGCCGAGCCCCCAATCTTAAAAGGTTTTGGGCCCATCCTTGGTGGATTGGCTCCAAAATCGAGGGCCAACGGTGGGAGGCCCACTTGGGCACCCCCGCACCTCCCAAGTCCTAATTTTAGTTTTTGAGCACTTTAGATTATTTTTTAGATTGCATTCTGTGTTACTAGGTCTGATTAGTCTATAATTGCAATTTTGTAGCTTTTGGTCAGATTTTAGGGTGTTTTGTATTGCTTTGTCGTTTCGCTAACTTGCAGGTGTCAAGGTCAAATTCCCGAGGGTGGAGGCCAAATTGGGAAAATTCGACCATCTGGGTCGTCCCAAAATGGCCCCAATTACCTAACCCCCCTATTTGTAGGAGTTTTGCAGGTCCCGAGATCCGACATTGGAGCAGCAGCAGGTCGGTTTCTCCTACTCAGAAGAATTCGTCCCACCCAGGGACGAATTACAGTCAGAATTCGTCCTGCCCAGGGACGAATTCTAGTTTAAGGTGGATTGGCCAGCTGCCTCAGTGGCAGTGGCCTTCTGGTAACTTTTCTTACCCTGTCAGGTTTTGAAGCAATTTGGATTCACTATTTTCACTATTTCAGGAAAATATTCGTATGCATATTTTGTTAATTTTAGAGAGAGAATGCTTTTCATTTGCAGCAGGTTCTACTAACGTCTTGATCATTTCTTTGTTCACAGGAGAAGTTGCAGAGGCGAAGAACTCATCGACATCAGCGGTGACATCATCTTGGCCCGCCCATTGCAATCGTGGGCACGCGAAAGGAGGAATCATTCAGCTATTGTAATCAAACCCTATTTGCGCTCCTAGCCCCTGAAAAGGGAGGAGGCATTATTGTAACAAAGATCGAAAGAAATTAATGAAAGGGATGTTTTTCTTTATCTGATTGCGTCTCTTCCAACATGTCTCTTTTTCGTTTCATGTAATTTATATTTATAGGACTTAGGCGTGCTTAACTTTGAATGCAATTGCACTTGGTGTTTCCTTTGACCGGAATCTCATGCTTTCAAAAGCCACTACTAAAAATACCAAATCAAATTTTGGGTAAAGACCTCTATCTATTTTATTTCTAGAAGCAAGAAGTTGTATTCACTCGGTAAGTCCATGGGAATCCAAAGGATCCATCGATCTAGGATATCTATCCCATATTAAGAATGGCACCACACATGGGGAGAAAATAACCTACTATGACCTCTAGATCCACCAATAATTTAGGGAATATTTCTAGTATCCCTACTCGATATTTTTCTTGAATATATTGGTGAAGTCCCAACATACCAATTAGAACACCTATAAGAGATGGTTTTCCTCTTTTAGGTGTATAACATCACTAAGTAAGATGTGGCCCTGAGGCTGTTGGTGGCCTCTCTAAAAGACAAGGCTTGCCATAAATATAGTGATTTATCTCCATTTTTAATCTCTAACTAGGATTAGTTAGCTACCCTAGTCATGAGAAAATTCATATATAAATCAAACAAAGCAAAATTGGGCCAGGTACTCCTCCCAATGGTGCATCTAGAAGGTAGATGCATAAGAACTATTTAGAGGATACAAATAAAATCTGCCACAACCCTACATAACAAGAGTAGATTTTAGAGGAGCCCCTCCACATGCACCACAAAGGACCTGAGACTACAAATCATACAAAGGCTAAAAAATCTCATGATGAGTAGGAAAATTTTGGGTTAGACCTCCTCTACCCTTCTGATCACCAAGCAAGATAACGATAATATTCTACCTTGGACCCTCTCATTTTTGAAGAGATTGGGCAAGATAATACAAAGGGCCTCTTCATATGCAAGGATGAAGATACCCTAGAAAGCTTGACCTTTAAGAGAGGAACTTACCTCAATGGTGCCAACCATAGAAATATATCTCGCACCTTGTTCATTGAGGTAAAAGGGTTGCAAAAGAGTCCTAGTCTCATTTGGGTAATAATTTTTCACCCAAGAAACTAGATAAAAGGTAAGAAATAATGGACTTGAGTAGCGAGTGAGGGGCCCTTAACTCCATGCCAATGGAAAAAGGCCACTCACTTAAAAATATATACATATGTATCATAGGTGATCTTAGTTTCATAAGATATCAAAAGTCCCCATGAAGACAGACACTCTTCACATACATGTGATTTACATTTTGACCATAAGAATCAACTACATTTAGAATCATTTCAATATAATCCATTTGGTAAACTAGGAAAAATATCTTTGAGTAGTCAATTCCCTCCTTTACAACCATTTGTACCCAACAACATTATTTCATTATAGAAGAGGAACAAGATCGAATTTTTAATTCTTCATAAAAGAGTGATACTTGTTAGAATTAATGTGTCCAATGGGAAAATAAAATGGTGCCACATGTTTTTAATAGTATCTTGCTACCATTGCAGTCTATAGTACCAAAGACAAGACTAAACTATAGAGGCAACAGAACCAGAAGTGGCTAACCCTGAGGCACCAAGGATGACCCTGAGGCATTAAGACGACTAACCTAGAGGTAATAGACCCAAGGCAGTGGCTGATCCTAAGGCAATAGATCGAGATATATACATTGTTGATCTAGTATTATTCACATTTGGAGATCCAAGAGCAAAGAGCACGAGCCTAGACCAAATCATGTAATAAAGGAGGATGATAGGGTTATTTTTTAGAAAATTATACATTAAGGGGGATGTTAGAATTAATGTGTACTATATTTTGCATGTTATGATATGTGTCCTTGACACTTGTCATGTTTTCATATAGGCCTCCTACCTATATATTGTAATCTTCTTGTACCAATATTATATCATCCATTTTAGTCCCAACATTTTTGAAATATTTTTTTGAGAAAGACACATTGGTGATGTCCAATTGTAATTTTTAGGTTGTTCCATATGTCCTTTTTAGCCTTGAAATATGTTGTATTATGGAGTGCAATATTGGTTGAAATCATAACTCTCAAGGCACTTGTATGTGATCCTAGTATCAAGTTACCTTCTCTATATAACCTGGCAGATGCAACGACTGGTTACCCATGCATTCTATTGGGATGATATGGTTACCATAAGGACACCTACTCTAGGGACTAAAGACAAAGACACCCTAGAATATATCCGAGGACTTTTCTGGATCAACTTCTGAAGACTACAGACGAAGATACTTCAGAATATTTTCTTCTTTTCTTCTTCTCTTCCATATTTAGATTCTATGGCTCATTTTATTATAATTTTTAAGTGTATTTTTGATAGATATCGATACTTATATGACTCTAATTATTTTGTATTAAGGTGCATTTTTGTTATGTCCTAAGTTCGGTGGAGCCTGACGCCTTCTAGATGAGATTCACCCTAAGGGGGAATATGATATCGATGGTTAACATAGTTAGTAGTGACCTATAGAGGCAAAAAATCTAAGAGGCTGACCCTGAGGTACCAAAGATGAGGCTGACCTACAGAGGCAATAGACCCAAGGAAGTGGCTGACCTTGAGGTAACAGACCTAGATATACACCAATGATCTAGAGTTATTATTCATAGTAGATCCAAGCGCAAAGAGCATGAGCCTAGACCAAATCATGATATAAGGAGGATGTTAGGGTTCTATTTTTAGAAAAGTACACATTATAGGGGGATGTTAGAATTAATATGTAATTTATATTTTGCATGTTATGACATGTGTCCTTGAAACTTGTCACATTATCATATAGGCCTCATGCCTATATATTATATCACTCTTGTATCAATATTATCAACATCTTATTTCAGTCCTAATAATACTTAGCAAGTATGGCATCTTTTTACCATGGTTGGACCTTAGCCTAGGAATAGGTAAGAGGATCTCCAAAATTATCAACCTTAAGGGAATGAATAAAAAAATCAAATAAAGAAATATTTTTTTCATAACGTATCACATGTTAATGCAATGGGAAACATTTATTTTTAAGAGATATGAATTTTCTAGAATATTACCTTATTGGGCCATGGATTTATGCTAAAAGTATTCTAAAAGTCTATCTTTTTGTTCTAACCATATTGTCATGGGAATAAAATTCTACTTAGGGCTTCACTTTGATTAATTTAAGAAAAATTGGAATGCTTATGAGAAGAATAAAACTTTCAAAAAGGAACCCTATCATATATAGGTTGCAATCACCTACATAAAAAATCCTCTAGAGTATGAAACCAAACATTTAGTAAAAAATATAAAATTTTATTTTTAGATATTATATTCAAAATGCATCTCTAACCATATTGACATACTAGTAGAAAATAAAATACAAAAGGATATCATATGTATATAATTTTTATTTAATTTACATTTTATAACTTAAGAAAAGTAAACCACTACGTTTTCATATGGGTAAACTTGTATGTTTAATATGATGGATTTCCAAAACACTAGATATTGTATAAAGAGATGCACCCTTGACCATAAAATGTATGAGTAATAGATTAAATGTTATAGCCTCACATATTTTCTCAAATATTACTTGCATTGCACTTTGTTTTATAGGTAATACAAAATATTTTGTTATTGTGCATATATTTTTTATTTTGATTTGTTATACTCAATTATTTATGAATTGAACTATTTATTGATACTACACATCCCTAAACAGAATGATTAGTCATCCCCAAATCCAAAAGGGATGAATTCCATTCATAAGACAAAAACCTACGAGATCAAATTTGAAACCTAAAATGCAAAATCAAATAACAGTGGTTATCACCACTATTCAAACCCCTTTTTCAAAAAGAAAAACAAAAGAGAAAAATAAACAGTGATTTTCATCACTATGTATGAGAGCAAGTATCCCAACAAGTTGAGCAACCCAAAGACGTCTGAGCTTGAATCCTTGGAATTCTCAACATTCAAAAAACCATCTAGGTGATCCTCATTATGTATTTTATGGAAAACCTACCTGGCAATGATGGTATCATAAACGCATGACGATATGTCTATCACATTAGCTTTACGTGTGAATAGACCAATGTTTGCATGTGGATGAGCTAGCTTATGGTACCTTAGATTGTCCTGTTGATTAATCTTACTAAATACAACAAAGGAGTTAGTGGATCTAATTAGGTGATCCTCAGTACAGGTTTGGTGGATATCCTACTTGGCACTAGTGGTATCCTGACAAATACCACATAAACAAATTCAATCACACACACAGGGATGTGAAATAACTTGGTCAAACTTAAGTCTGATTCGTACCTTATTCAAAAGTCTTGTGAGATAAATGTACAATCTTGGCTAGTTAGTTAAAATGTCTGAATCTCAGAAAAACCTTAACTACATTCTAAAATTTTTTTTGTACATGTCCATTCTTGCATCACCATCAAAAAATACAAAACAAACAAAAAATATTACACATGCAAAGTCATCACATAGTACAAAAATGAAGTAAATCATGTACAATCTATGGTGCCACCAACAACTTATCAACAAATCATTCCATCCATTCCATATGCATACACCATATAATTAGAAACATCACATTCATAATAACACATGCATACATAAACGTAAATAAATGTGCATAAAATAAACAATAAATCATGAAAAGTGTATAACCAAAAAGAAAGTCATGTCTATATATCACCAAAATTCTGTAGGCTACAATAAGTCGGTCCTCTGACCTCATAAAAACATCAAAAACTCAAAAACCCCAAGCCTAGGGAGTCGGCCACCATGATCACGTAGGATCGGTGCGACTGGAACTACCCCTAGTGGTGTGGGTCCTATGGGACCTCTTAGGGCGGCTACTTCCAGCTCTTGCATCATTCCCACTAGCACTGCCTTCACCCACCCACCTACGATGAGAGGAAGCAGACTACTCAGTCTCATTGTATCTTGTTCGGTGAGAAGATCCACCTCCAGTGAGCTCAGGTAACTACCCACCGATGCGGATAATCTCTACCTCAAAATCCAATCAATGTCAGACCCAATCCACCTTCCATCGATGATACGTAGCTAATATGTCATTGCACTGTGCCAGCTAATTTTGTAGGATATCCTTCTCCCGTGAAGCATTTGTATCCCCATCCCGTTGGTGGTATGCAACCAATGCGTTCTCCTGCTCTGCCAACTGAGTCCGTAGGAGATCCCTCTCCTATAGAACCTCCTTGTGCTCCTCATATCATCTTCACAGTAGATCCTCTAGTCCTGCTATCTCAGCGTGATACCTAGCCTCAATGTACCCTGGGACTGCCTAAGGTATGGGCATCTTCGGGATGACGGGCTGCTCTGGCACCCACTACTCTAGAACATCCTGTATATGTAGCTTGTTTGGAACTCCTAGGTCATGCCCAGTCAAGTCATCAACCTCCACCATATTTGCATAATTGAGCGGAGCTCCCCAACCCTCCCTCGATGCCTTCACATCCTCACCACCTACTACTACCACATTCGCACCTCCTAGAGGCCCCTCACCCTGCCATCATTGCATCGTCCACCACTGGTCATACTATGTAGTCACCTCGACATTGTCCATGTCGGGGACATCAATCACTACATCCAAATCCTCACACAACGGTTCAATGATTTGCCAGGCTAGAGTCCTCTTGTCACCCTGACATTGATAGATCAAAGGCTCACTAGTCAATCCTTGGTGAACCCCAAACTATCGAGTCACCCAAAAGTATAGGAAGTACTCCTGCTCAGTCATGTGCTACCTAATAAGCCACCTCCCCTTGCACACCCATCGAAGCCACTCCCCAGCCTCAGGCCAGGCTGGAAAGTCCTGGTATGGATGCCAGAACACGTCCCTTGGAGCAAGATGCAAGAAGGCATTGACATAGTGCCCTACGACACCTACCCACTATCAACTCTGCCCCTGATCCTCTGACCTCTGCCATAAATTAGCATACCCAATATCCTTGTCCACCATCTCTACCTGGGTGGTCTAAAGAAATCCCTGCAGTCGTTCCACAACTATGTGTTGCTACCTCTAGCACTGCAACAGGTAGCTACATCCAATCCCATTTTGCCTCTAGTAGTGGACCTCGTACAACTCATCATAAATCTATGCCAGTAAGTTCTAACCCCACATCATAATCAGTGGCACTGAGGTTGGACACTCCATAAGTCTAAAAACCACCTCAAGTAGGTTACAAGGGAACCTCACACCTGAGGAGTCAGGAAGTAGCATGTTGGAGATGAGAGTCATGAGCAGTGCATGCCTCACTCCCAACATGTCCTTCTCCAGCCACCACCACACCAAAATCCTGCTAATCAGGAAGTCCCCATCTGCCCTCTCCACTGCCTCATCCACCCCCATCTCCGTCGCATGCCCAAAGCACCATGTCAGCACCACCGTTCATTGATCACGAGGAGTAGTCTGAATGGGCAGCCCATCTATCGAAATCCATAGAATATGATAAACATCCTCCAGAGTCATTGTCATCTCCCCTGTTGGGAGATGAAAGGTGTTGGTGTGGGGATCCCACAAATTGATCAGGGCAGTCAGATATGCCTAATCCCCCACCACATGCTCTAACCGATTCACCTACTTGAGCCCAAGGGCATCAAGTCACTCCTAGTCCACCATAGTTAGCACCTCTCGCACTTCAAAAAACATCGTCGGCTGACGATACTGACTCTTCACCACCTGCAAAACAAAAAACACAACATTAAAACATGACAAAAAAAAAAACATATACAACAATGTATACAAACTGTACAACAAAAACATTTAATAAAATGTACAAGCAACATTAACAAAATGTACAGTACAAACATTCAAAAAAATTCAATAAACAAAACAACAACAAAATAAGAAACAAAATTTAAACCTAGGGTTTTTAACTCTAGTCTAAACAACAAAAAAAAACAAAACTTTAAACCTAGGGTTTTTAACTCTAGTTTTAAACAAAAAAAACAAAAATTAAATCTAGGGTTTTTAACTCTAGTCTAAACAAAAAACAAAATTTAAATCTAGGGTTTTTAACTCTAGTTTAAAAAAAAAAAACTTTAAACCTAGGGGTTTTAACTCTAGTTTTAAGAAAAAAAAAAAAAAATTAAATCTAGGGTTTTTAACTCTAGTCTAAACAAAAAACAAAATTTAAATCTAGGTTTTTTAACTCTAGTCTAAACAAGAAAACAAAATTTTAACCTAGGGTTTTTAAATCTAGTTTAAATAAAAAAAAACAAAACATTAAACCTAGGGTTTTTAAGTCTAGTTTTAAACAAAAAAAAAACAAAATTTAAATCTAGGGTTTTTAACTCTAGTCTAAACAAAAAACAAAATTTAAATCTAGGGTTTTTAACTTTAGTCTAAACAAAAAACAAAATTTTAAACCTAGGGTTTTTAACTAGAAAAATTACAACAAAAATTTTAACCTAGGGGTTTTAAACTTAGTTTAAACTTAATACAAAAAAAAAAAACAAAAAAAAAAAAAATTTAAACTAGGATTTTCATCTTAGTTTAAACAACGCCACACAAAATACAAATACAAAACACTTAAACTAGGGTTTTAATCTTAGTTTAAACAGAAAAACGAAATACAAAATAAATAAATTACGGTTTTGAACTATAAAACAAAAACAAACAAAATAAATTGCAGGAGCACCTACTGGTCTTGCCTTGGCTCTGCCACTCGAAGATACGGTCCGTGCACTCATGGTATCCATGAAATATTGACAGCGCTCCACTACACAGACTCGAACTCCTCCTCACAGCTCCAAATCGCCAAAAAAAACAAATGCAAATGAGACCAAAACCTAGTTTTGGCCCTTATATAGTCTTTTAGGCCTATAATCGTTCCACCCTGGGATGAGCGCTCTAGTTAGCACTCATCCCACCCTAGGACGATTAAAAAATTGGCATTCATCCCACATTGGTATGATTACAAAGCAAGAAAATCAAAAACAACAAAAACAGCACCCAAAATGCACCAAAAACAACAATAAAATTGCCGAACAAAGGGGCCTTTGCGTCTATGATTCTTGGCATCCAAAACCAACATTGGGGTCCCAAATTATCACTATCCTACTCCTTAAGAAGTCTAACATATCCAGACCGCTCTGTGGGAGGTCGGATTTTCGATAATTTCATCCCCAATAGGCCTCACAAAAAGGGTCCAAACCCACCCAAAAATAACAATAACATTGCCGAACAAAGGCACGTTTGCGCTTGATATTTTTGGCATAAAAAATTGACGTCAGGGCCACAAATTATCAATATCCTACTCCCTAATAAGGCTACCATAGTTGGACCACTCCATGAGAGGACATATTTTTGGCAATTTTAGCTCCAAAATACGTCACCAAAAGGGTTAAAACCCACCAAAAATAGGTCAGATTGTTGGGAAACTGCATAAGCATTCAATGAAAAACAACTGAAGTCACCCTTAAAAAAGTCATCTTGGGTCAAGTGACTCATTGTTTTTCTCATGTCGATCATTCTCTCATCAATTCGTCGCTTGAGGGGGTAGTCACACTTAGTCACCAACCAACAAATACACACCCAATCAAGGAAATGGCATGCATTCAAAGAATCATTGACAAAGACAATCATGCTCCTGCTTGGGACAGCAAACAAGCAATTATCACAAGATGATCAAACACTTGGTATTATAGAATCATGAACTCAAGGTTCCCACAGACAAAAGGTTGCGCCCTTTGCCTATTCATGACTAAACAATGTCCAAGATCAAGTAACACCTCACCGAAAAAGGTTAACACTTGAATTAAGCTCCTTAGCTTGTCAAAAGCAAGGATTCAAGAATGCATGCCCTTTCCATACTTGGGGCATCAAAATTTGGTTAGGTTACTAAGAAACCCTAATAATTAGTGCTTTGGTTATCTATTTTTTCTCAACATTGTGCCACACATAGCGCATCCCAAAAAGGGACATTTGTAGACACCAAAACAACACCAATCCGATTATGTGATGAAAAACACTGATCAAATTGACATACATAGCCCCTAGGTCAGCCCCTAGAGGTTAAAAAGTGGTCCTAACCACTCCCATAATAGTTTTGGAAGGTCAGAGGTCAATTTGGCACATTTCAGGCACTTTGCTCCCTACTCGTTCCACCTTGGGACAATTACAAACTGGTATTCGTCCCACCCCGGGATGATTAGCAGCATTCGCTCTAGGGTGGGGTGAATAACAGGTTTGATAGGAAAAAGGTCAAACCTTGACAAATGGCAGCTCAGATCCACAACTCAACTCCACCTTCGATGCATGAGAGTGTGAGTGAGCATTTTTGAGCTCAAAGAGGTAGTCATGGAGCCCTTAATCAGGGAGAAATATTCTCTCCCTTGGGAAGGCATGATGGCCAAGTGGTGCCTCTACATGCTCATTCACAAGAGACCCTCAGGTCTATAAAATGGTGAGTCTTCTCACCCCAAAAAAGGATAGAGAAGGAGATTTTTGAGCAACAGAGTGCTGCCGAATTACATCCTCACCCGTCACTTGTGCTTATTACATCCTTGATCTCTCTTTTGGAAGGGAGGTTATTGGGTGAACATTGGAAGTGCAATCCGGACCCAAAACCTGAATATTTAGCCACAATACCCCACCCAATTTTTTTATACAACCCCCTAAGAGGTTTTGGACCCATCCCAAGTGGATTTGTGCCAAAACCAAGCCCCAAACGGTGGGTGTCCTAACCCCGAGCACCCTTTGCACTACTGCAGTCCTAATCGCCCCACCCTAGAGTGATTAGAAAGATGTAGCATATTTCCTTACTATTTCTTTTGCATTTTATTTTATGTCTTTCATTTATGCTACCATTCAAATTTCATGCCATTCTAATGAGTTTTGACTGTGTTTTCATTGCTTTTCAATTTTCACTAATATACAGGGAGCATTTTCAGATACAGGGCGATCAAGGCTGAATCTACAAAATCTGACCTTCTGGGTCATCTCAAAATGCCCATTTTGCCTAACCCCAACTTTGAAGGTGTTTTGGAGGCCTCTGGATGGGACATTTAGGAGGTTGCTTTCTGAAATTTTATGACAGTCCTAATTGTCCTACCCTGGAGTGATTAGAAATCTACAACAAATTTCTTGATTGTTCCTTTTGCAGTGTGTTGCTGATAGTTTTTGCATGCTTCTATCCAAAATTTTTCTTATTCTGACATGCTTTGATTACCGTTTTAATTATTTCATGTATGCATTGATCGGAGGCCTTAGGGATTACATATTTCCCTCCATCCGTAGGTGCTACTAATCGTTTGCTATTTCTTTGAACGTAGGATATCAACACTGGAGGGGCAGCAAGGAACTACATATGCATTCACACAAGCAGTGACGACATTTGGCCCACCCATTTCAAATGTGGGCACGCGGAATATCCCGAAGGGAAGCGTACTATCCGTGGTGTAACAAAGCTATATCTAACGCTCCTAGCTCCTAAAAAGGGGAGGAGATGTATTGTAACCTGGTATCAAAGCAAAATCAATAAAATAAAGGGCTGCACTTTACATTTGCTTTTATGTCTCATTTCAATTTGTTTGTTTTCCCTTTTTCATGCACTTCAATCCTTCTTCTTCATTAGTAGGACTTAGCATTTTGCATGCTTTTGTTTGCATCGCACCCGGTATGCCTATGGGCTTCTGTATCCTCGTGCTTTCACTAAGGAATTAATAACCTAGTTTTTTTTAAATGAGTCATCATTGACAATGATGTTGCCCATTATACCAATTCTACCTACTATAACAATACAACTAATGAGATGAAATAAGATGATAATTTAGAGACATTGATAAATGGGAAAAGTTACTTCATTACTATTAGTGATCGGTACCAAAGCACCTCTAAAATAACTATATCCTCTAATGAAGAGGATCAATATAGATGATCATAAACTACACAAGATAAAAAATTCTTAGATACATAATCATAAGAGAAAAATGGACATGAGAAGGTCTAAAATACCATTGTATTTTAGGATATTAGGAAGGAGCCTCAAATCAACTTTATCTAAATAGTTTAGGAGGAGGGAAAGTAGATTGAGCCTTGACATAGCAACCAAATTGGTGATCTTACCATCATAAACTTAAGTAATCCTTGATTGGGTACCATAAAATTATTTAAAATCGTAGGATAAACATTAAAATCAAGGAATAATCAAATGAATATATTGGTCAAACATATAACACCAAGGTATGTATACTACCAAGGTCTAGATGAGGTCTAATTCCTTCTTCATAAAATCAATGATAGTTTTATTAATTGTAGAAATACCAACTATATAAAAGGTAACTAATAGATAAAATATTACTGACATAATATGTGAGAAAAAGATAACCCAAACAAGATAGGAAAATAAGACTTGATAGAGCAACAATAACTTTAGAGGATTTAGCACCATGGATTTCATCCCCCAAGGGACCAAGACTAGATGTCCTTGTCATAAAAAAATTTAAAGAAATTTTGATGAAATTATTCATTCCTCTAGACAAAGTGATAAAGGTTTCCATTGTTTTAGCCTTGGAATTTTATATTTAATTTACAACATACATAATAATCATCCAATGGTTCCCTTAATGGTATTTTCATCTTTATCGATTAATACCTATAGTAATTTTGATGATTACAAAATGTAAAAGCAAATTACAATGGTAGAAATGTTATGAGAATATATAGTGGATCTATTAAAAATTATGGCATGAGATAAAGTTATCATTATTAGAATTATAGAGAATAGTGCCTACAAGAACTTAACTAGGGATGTAATGAGATTGTTACAACTAGAGAATAAAATGAAGAAGATGATAAGGATAATTCAAGGTGTGTATTCAATAGTTAATGTGAAGAAAATACCCTTTCCATAGACACAAATCCTAGAGATGATGAAATATCACTTATAGAGGTACCATAAACTAAAGAAATAGTTTGACACAATTGAATTAACTGGAAAATGTAAAGGCAATAGATCAAGTTTCTAAAAAACATAGTTGTCATATTGTATAACTTGGATGAATGCTAAAAGGGAATTACAACTTGTTATAATTGAAAGAAAAAAAAGAGGACTATAAGAAGAGAATCAATCAGGATATTATGATGCTATAGAAATATATCTTTTAAAATATCAAAATAGTGAATTGGCCAAAGCTTGCCACCAAATATGATTAGCAATTGACATAGATGTTATTGGGGATGGTGACCTAGGGGACAACACAAAAGGATAAAGCAATAAAGAATTTGACATTACTAGAAAAAAATCCTTTATCATGAATATATTAGTTATATAGATAATTTTTTGGCAAGAAGATCAATAAGCTCACATATTTTTTGAACAAAAACTAGATGAGGTGATAGATGTCACTAGATCCAAAAAAAAAGTTGACCATCTAATACTTGGATTCTTAAAAATGATAAAAAATTAGAATAGTATTCATTGATAATATATTGAGTAGTACAAAAATTTGGAGATGTTTATGTTGACTTAGAACGTCCAAAAGTGTATGTTGAAGGCCAATTGAGTACCCTCATGCTTCCTTGATTTTGAATTTGTGGAATAATATTGTTTGGTTTAGGATGAAACAATAGATAAGTTGAAGGGAATTCTAGTAGTGGCTAAAGAGAGTTGGAACCAATGACTTTCATTGGTGTTCTAGGTTAGTGCTACAACATTATTTCAGCTTTGGTAGTTGATCTATAATTTACAACTCACATACTAATCATCCAATGGTACCCTTATGGGAATTTGCATCTATAATGATTAATACCTACAATAATTTTAATGATTACAACATGTATAAGCAAATGAACAATTGTAGACTTGATGAGAATATATATTTTATATAATTAAAATTATGGCAAGTGAGAAAGTTTCCATTATTATATTCATAGAGAATAGTGCCTACAAGGAGTTAACAAGGGATGTAATGAGATGATAAGGATAATTTAAGACATGTATTCAAAAGTCAATGTGGGGACAACACACTCTCCATAAGTACAAATCCTATAAATGATGAAATATCTTATAAAGGTACCGTAAACTAAAGCAATATATTAACACAATTGAATTAGTTATAAAATGTAAAGACAATGCTCAACAAAATTTACTTTTCATATTGTATAACTTGGAAAAATAATAAAAGAGCATTAAGACTTGTTATAATTGAAATACAAAGTAGAATAAATAAGAGCATCAATGAGGATATTAAGAGGCTATAGAAATATATATTTTAAAATTTAAAATAGTAAATTGGAAAATCCTACCACCAAGGATGATTAGCAACTGGTGTAGAGGTTATTAGGAATGATGACCTAGAAGAAATTTAAAATGATAAAGCAATAAAAGATTTGGAATCACTAGAAAAATGATTCATCGTTAGTATGCTAGTTATATAGATAAAGTTTTAGCAAGAAGATCAAGAAGCTCAAATATTGTTTGAATAAAAACTTGATGAGGTGATAGATGTCACTAGAGCTAGATAAAATGATAACCATCTAACACTTGGATTATTCAAAATGATAAAAATTTAAAATAGCATTCATTGATAGTATGTTGAGTAGTGCCAAACTTTGAAAATGTTTGTATTAACTTAGAACCTCCAAAAGTGTATGTGGGAGGTCAATTAAGTACCCTTATGCTTCCATGATTTTTAATTTGTGGAATAATATTGTTTGGTTTAGGATGAACTAATAGATAATTTGAAGGGAATTTTAGTAGTGTTTAAAGATAGTTGGTAGCAACCCTTGCATTAATGTCACATGTCAACACTACACTATTGGGTTACTTCTATTGTTAGTGGTTAGCTACTACTTAGTAACTAGATGACACCTAGTTAGTGAGTAGAAAATAAGAATAACCCTTCAATAGGTGCCTTACTATCCCCAATATACATGGAAGGATATCATATTGTAAAGTGGAGGGACATAAAGAATTAGTAATATATTAAATGATTTCATTTTATGTTGTGTGTTTGCATATTCTAGGTAATCATCTACAATAATTTATATTTATGTAAATTGTCACTAAGATTTATAATAATATAGTAAAACTAGAGTTGTCTCCCCACCTATTGTCTCTTTACAAGAGCTCACAAGATCACCATAAGGAATAAAAGAAAATAAATTTATTTTCTCACAAGGATTACAATCAAAATTCATCAATGTTATGCAACAAACAAGTACTAAAAACATCCATAAATTACTTCTAAGACTAATTATAAGTAATTTTAATATCTTTTCTAATACAAGAATTTAAGACTTCCAACACATTTTTATTTGATAGAAAATGTTATACTTCTTAATTCTTCTATTTTGTCTTATATAATTCCTAATACAAAGGTTTATAATATTATGCAATTAAAAAAAACGCATTTGATTTCTAACCTTGCCCAACCTACTATTCTTCAAGATATATAACGAGTACAATAATTAATAAGGGTTATTTATGCATACCCAAACAAATCCATTTACTTATAAAAATATGTCCCTTACTTGTCATAGTATCCTTCTTTCATAATAATTTATGGCATATATGATTTATTAAACTTAAAAATTTTGCTTAGTTTAATTTTTAAGAAACTTACTCTTACCTTAACTGATCATGTTTATATATGAGATTGGATTTACAAGGATATATAGCATTGATTGTATCAATGTTAACATTTTGAAATGATATTTTTGATAATTTAAATATATTAAATAAATTAGAAAATAATTCATATGACAATATATTTGAAGAATTGAAAAATGAAAGCTCATAATTTCTAGTATATCATCACCAACATAATAGCTTTTATCATAGGTCTTGGGTAGAATAAATAGAAATAAATAAAAAATACCATATAGGTTATCCTCACATCATTAAATAATTTACTTATCTATTTGATCAACATACAAATCTCATGCAACTTTTATCATCAAGGGCAAGCGGTGGATTGCAATAGTCTTGTGGGGTAGAAAATTTGGCTATAAGCGGTGGATTGTGATAGTCTTAGGAGGTAGAAAATTTGGCTATAGGTGGTGGATTATTAGGGTGATCTACTTTTTGTTTAAGAAAATATATAGAGGTGGATGTAGTTTGTTGACACATCTAGCAGTTGTAAATGTTGAGGTGTTTGTAGTTCTCCATTAAAAATATGATGAGGAGATAAATGTTACGGTGATAAAGGATACAGTGTAAGTAGAATATGTTAGTTTATTTTTAAGGTTTCAAAAGTTTCTTTTTGTGTGTTAAATTTTTTTCCTAAATGACAAGCAATAAAATCTAGCAACACAACAATATAAAATAACCACATAAAAAATTATAATAGCCTCCACCGAGGGTTGTTTGGATAAGGCTAGAAACCCTAGTTTTTAGATGAGGGGAGCTCTGTAATTGACAATGCAAGCAAGTTCTTCCATAGTTGCAGACTTATACTTTACTTGGAGGGATTGAACTATTTCTTGCTTGATGGAGATTGAAGAGGAACTTTTAGACTTCTTGGAGAACCCATTTGAGGGGAAGAGTATCTTTTCAACTCTAAGGGTCAAGGATCCCATTTTTGGACAAGACTTAAAAGTTGAAAACTGGGGGTCTTTGGTTTTTTCAAGTGGCTAGAATAAGACTATAGGTCATTAGAATTTATTGGACAAATGGGATCCTATGTTAGTAGGTTCTAATCATGTTGGATTTCCTATTGAATGATCACTCTCAAGAGTCTCAGAACACTCTTCTCAAGTGGTTGGACTAATAAATGAGCAAGTATTTCATTGCAAAAAAAACTTGAGCAGGCTCCCATCATCCTAGATTCACTTTACCTAAAGAAGTTTTCTTTTTTGGTTCTGGTTTTATTGGTAAAGGTCTTGATTTAGAGGCCCTAAGTAGAGTGAATCAAAAATTTCAACCAACACAGACTACAACCCAGGTAATTAAAGTGGGTAAGGCACATAAGTGGTTAAAAATAAAAGGTTAAAGATCATAATGGTACTTGGGGAAGGCCTATAGATGGAACAAGATCTGGATTTTTTGAGGAAGGCCCTTATTGGTAAATTTTATGGATTTCAAATAGCTAATAATACACTAAATGAATGGTTACAAAAGGTATGTGTCCCAATTTTAGGATATGGGTGGATTTGTTAATTACTTGCCAAAGGATGGATATGTTTCCTTTTTTAGCTTGAGGGATATGCACAAAACGTTTTTGGAGGCTATTGGTATTGGGGGTTTTTTTTTTTGGCTTTGAAATCTTGGACAACTTGCTTTGATCCTAGGACTAAATTTTCTAGGAAAATCCTGATCTAGGTAAAAATTTTAGGTTTGTCAATGGAGTTATGGTCACAAAAAGCATTGAAAGAGAATGGAGATTCATTAGTTAACCTTAGATATAGAAGTTTCTTTCAAATCTAGTGTTTTTTAGTCTATAGCTAGGGTTTTGGTTGAGATGAATATTAGTGAATGTTTACCAAACTATATGAGATAGTTGTAGGGAATATAGTTCATAATCAAATACTGGACTATTTGAAGATTCCTTTTAGATGTGTTCATTGTGATGTTTATGGAAACATTTTTAAGAAATGTACTCAATATTTCACATAGAAAGTTTGGAGGAGAAAACAAATGACTAGTGAGGATTTCAAGTCAGCCAACAACAATCAAGAGATACCTATTTTTTAAAGTTTAGTAGTCTCCTTGATTCAACCAAAACAAGTAAAAATATGTTTACTTTGGTAGTTCACAAATTTTCTTAGGAATATTTTTGATTCATATATAAGATTACCAATATTCTAGTTGGGTGAAGCCTATTCAGTGAGGATATTGATAATGTATAATTAATACCCTTCTATAATAACCTTGTCAACCCCTATTAATTCAAGCATGGATAAACCTTGGAAGAGGGTCCTGGCCTCTACGAAATTGTTGGTTTAACAACCAAAGGCTAGAACAATTTCTTCACTAGAGTTTTTGATCAATCCTTCAACTCTTGCCATTCTCAGATTTCCTTTGGATGCTCCATCAAAATTAAATTTAATCCAATCCAAAGGGGGAGAGATCCATTTGGTTTATAGCCTACTCGAGTCAGCATGAGGGGAACTAGGGACCTGAATGGATAACCCTTGGCTAGCATAGAGAGAAACCTAAAAAGGAGAAACATTAGAGGGGGTGAAAGAGATAACTAAAATATTTTTAACTAAATCACTAGGAATTCTGAAACCCATGGAGGAGGTGTTTGAAGAACGATATTTAAAGGCCCTACAATTCCTTTATTTCTAAACCCTCAAAAGAAATAAGGGAGACAAAGCTTTTATAGGATATGACATTTGGGGCTAAGGAAGGGAGAAAATGACCAATGATAAAAAAGTATTTTAGAAAATTTGGGACCACCAAATTGACTCCCAAGGTTGAAAGAAGAAAGAAAACAATATCCAAGAATAAAGAGCGTTCTAAAAGAAGATGTTGAGTGTTTTCTTCATGAGCTCCACACAGAAGGGTATTGAAATTAATAATTTAAATTTTAATTATTTAACTAATTACTGAAAGCACGAGATTCCGGGCAAAGGAAACACTAATTGCGATGCAACCAAGACGAAATGTAACGCTTAAGTCCTAGTATGCACAAATACAGAAAGGAAAGGAGACAATTTGGAAATGAGAGAAAAGAATGTAGAGAAATCACAGCCCTCTTTATTCAAATATCTTATCCTCGGTTACATAGACGTCTCCTCCCTTTTTGGGGGCTAGGAGCGTTAAATTAGTATTTGTTACAATGTGTGACTTAGTCTTCCTCCTTCCGCGTGCCCACGATTGCAATGGGCGGGCCAAGATGATGCCGTCGCTGATGTCGATGAGTTCTTAACCTCCGCTGCTTCTCCTGCGAACAAAGAAACAACCAAGATGTCAGTAGCACCTGCTGCAAGTGAAAAGTGTTTGTTCTTCTAAAACTAACGAAATATGCATGTAAACATTTATCTAAAACAAGAAACAAAATGAGTCCAAATGGCTTCAAAACTTGACAGAAGACAGAAAATGTTACCAGAAGGCCATTGCCACTGAGACAACTGGCCAATCTGCCTTCAAACGGAATTCGTCCCCGGGTGGGACGATTTTTGATCGCAATTCGTCCCCGGGTGGGATGAATTCTTCTGTGTTGAAGAAGCCGACCCGTCGCTGCTCCAATGTCGATTCCCGAGACCTGCGAAACGCCTGCAAACAAGGGGGTTATGTAATTGTGCCCATTTTGGGATGACCCAGATGGTCGGATTCTCCCAATTTGGCCTCTACCCTCAGGAATTTGACCTCGACACCTGCAAGTCGGTGAAACAACAAAGCGACACAAAACATACTAGAATCTGACCAAAAGTTACGAAATTGCAGCTATGGGTTAACCAAACATAATAACACAAAATGCAACCTAAAAAAGTAATCTAGAATGCTCTAAAACCTAGAAAGTGCGGGGGTGCCCAAGTGGGCCTCCCACCGTTGGCACTTGATTTTGGAGCCAATCCACTAGGGATGGGCCCAAAACCTCTTAGGATTGGGGGGTCGGCGAATTGGTTGGTTCAGGTGTCCATGTGTTGGATTTGGGTCCGGTTCAAGCTTCCAAAGGCCACCCAACAACCTCCCTTGCAAAAGAGATTGGTGGATGTGGGAAGGTGAACCAAAAGGGATGCAAGTGGGTCTTCAACTCGGCAAGCACTTCGTTGCTTGAAAACTCCTTCAACCTGTATATTTTGGGTGAGAAAAGTCCCACCTTTTATAGACCCATGGGGTCTCTTTTGGTAGGGAAGCACAAATGCCATGTGTTGGTCATAGGCGCCATGTGGCACTCTTGTCTTCCCATGAGGGAGGGGAGTCCTCCGTTGACTTGGGCTTTGATAAATGCCTTTTGTGACAGTCTTCTAACGGCCCTTTTGTCCACCTACACACGCGTGCGAGGCGAGAGTCATCAACTGACTGTTCTGGGCTGCCACTTGGCACCATTTGTCTTTTTGCCCGTTAAGCTTAGAATTCGTCCCACCCAGGGACGGATTCAGAATTCGTCCTGGGGTGGGACGGATTCTATTTTGAATTTGTCCCTGGGTGAGACGAATACTCGGCAAAGTGTCCAAGTGTGCCAAATTGCTTCTTGACCTTACAAAATTGCTATGAAAGTGGTTAAGACCACTGTTTAACCTCTGAGGGCTGCCCTGGGGGCTGTGTTTGTCAAAGCGATCAGTGTTTGCAGTCACATAATCGGATTGGTGCTGTTTTGGTGTCTACAGATGCCCCTTTTTGGGAAGCGCTGCGGGTGACGCAGTGCTTGAGCAAAAATAGATAACCAAAGCACTAATGATTAGGGTTTCTTGGTAACCTAACCAACTTTTGATGCCCCAAGTATGGAAAGGGCATGCATTCTTGAATCCTTGCTTCTGACGAGCTAAGGAATTTGATTTCAAGTATTAACCTATTTTGGTGAGGTGTGACTTGAACTTAGACATTGATCAGTCATGAACAAGCAAAGGGCGTTTTTATCCTCAGGGGGAACCTTGTGTTCATGATTCACGAAATGCCAAGTGTTTGATTGATTTGATTGTTGCTTGTTTACCGCCCCAAGCAGGAGCGTGATTGTCTTTGTCAATGATTCTTTGAATGCATGTCGTTTTCCTTAATTGGGTGTGTGATTGTTGGTTGGTGACTAAGTGTGACTACCCCCTCAAGCGACGAATCGATGAGGGAATGACCTTCGTGAGAGAAGCGACGAGTCGCTTGACCCAAGATGACTTGTGCAAGGGTGCCTTTAAAGGGTTTACCGTTAAGCGTGTGCAATTTTTCCAACATTTGGACCTGTTTTTGGTGGGTGTTAACCCTTTTGGTGATGCCGTAATGAGGTGAAATCATCGAAAATCTAACTTCCCGTGGAGCGGTCCGGCTATGGTAGCCTTCTTGGGGAAGTAGGAGAGCGATAATTTGGACCTCGACATCGATTTTCTTTGCCTAGAGGTTAAGTGCAAGAGCACTTATGTCCGGCAATGTTTTTTGCTGTTTGTTTTTGTTGAATTTTGTACTGTTTTTGAGTGGGCTTTGACCCTTTTGTGATGTCGTTTGGGGATGAAATTGTCTAAAATCTGTCTTCCCGTGGAGCGGTCCGGCTATGGTAGCCTTCTTAGGGAGTATGATAGTGACAATTTGTGACTCCAATGTCGATTTTGTATGCCCTTGTTGTCAGGTGCAGTAGCAATCCTGTCGGGCAATTTTATTGTCTGTTTTTAGTGCATTTTTAGTCATTTTTTGATTTTTTTTAAGTGCTGGCCTGAATTCGTCCCTGGGTGGGATGAATTCCATCTGGAGAATTCGTCCCTGGGTGGGACGAGCGCTAATCAGAGTGCTCGTCCCAGTCAAGGATGAATTCCAGTGCAAAAGGCCTATTTAATGGCCAAAACTTGATTTTGGGCTCATTTGTGTCATTTTTTTTCTTGCGATTTTGGAGCTCTGGGAGGAGGAGGTAATTCTGCGAAGCGAAGCGCTGCTGGAATTCTCTCTGCCATCATGAGTGCACAAACTGGTTCGAGCGGCGGAGCCGAGGCGAGACCTGTAAGTGTCCCTAGAGTTTATTTTGCTTTTATTTAATGCATTGTTTTTGTGTTGACGCTTTTCAAAACTTTAAGATTTTTTTGTGATGTTTTTGTTTAACAGTTAAGGTTAGAAACCCTAGAACTGAAAATTTGATCTGTTATATTTTTTTTTTTTGTGTTTGTGTTGATTTTTTTTGCTTTGCAGGTTGTTAGGAGCCGGTACCGTGTACCCGCTGCATTTACTGAGGCGCGGTTGGCATTGACCGATGATGACTGGGAATGGCTTGATGCCCTTGGGCTCAAGCAGGTGGCTCGACTGGAGCCTGTGGTTTCGGATCAGGCCTATCTGATGGCCCTGATCAAGCTTTGGGATCCGCGGACCAATACTTTCCATCTCCCGACAGGGGAGATGACTGTGACTCTTGAGGACGTCTATCGGTTGCTTCGGATTTCGATAGATGGTCTGCCTATTAGGACATCGCCGTTTGATCAGCGGACTGCTATACTTACGAGATGTTTTGGGCATGGGGGGCAGCTGGGTGTAGCAAACCCAGTGGAGACAGCCGAGGTGGATTGCCAGGTCGGCGGGATTTTGGTTAGCTGGTGGCAGGAGAGGGGGGTGTTAGGAGTGAGGCACGCATTCTTGATGGGCCTCATTTCTAACATTCTTCTCCCTGATTCGTCAGGTGCAAGGTTCCCGTGGAACCTGCTGGATTTGGTGTGGCAGTTGGCAGAGTGCCCGATAGAGGCACCGTTGATTCTGAGATGGGGACAGACTTTGTTGGCACAACTCTACGGGGAGCTATATGGGGTCCGCTGTCGACAGCGGAAGGGTGTCAGTTGCAATTTTTTGTTGCAGTGCTGGGGTTGGCAGCACATAGCTGTTGAGAGGCCTACCGGGTTACCGTGGATGACTCGGGCGGTGATGGAGGATGAGGAGATTGGTTATGCAGCTTTGTGGCGATGGTCTGTGGAGCAGGGGCAGAGTCGGCGATGGGCAGGTGCCGTTGAGCACTACACTGATGCCTTTTCTCGGCTCACTCCAGGGGAGGTGTTTTGGCGTCCCTATCGGGACTGTCCAGCCTGGCCTGAGGCTGGAGAGTGGCTCCGACGGGTACGGAGGGAGCGATGGTTGACTGGGCGGCACGGGACGGAGCATGAGTTCTTTCCGTACCGCCGGGTTACACGACAGTTTGGGGTGCGCCAGGGGTTGCCTGGTGAGCCCGTGGTCTATCGGCGTCGGGGAGATGAGAGGGATCTGGAGCCACCGGTCATCGTGCCATTGGGCGAGGAGTCGGATGCGGTGATTGAGGTCCCGGATGTGGATGACATCGGTACTACCACTGAGTATGACTCGTGGTGGGTATTGCGGCGCTTGGAGAGGAGAGGGGCCACTGGGAGGCGCGGAGGCGGCAGTGGAGGATGCTGAGGCAGTAGGGGGTGATTGGGGGGTCCGTTGGATGATGCGGACATGGTGGATGTGGGAGATGAGGATGTGGACTTGGGTGTTCCGGAGCAGCCGGACATGCAGGATGTGGAGGAGCAGTTGGAGCCTGAGCAGGCTATCGTCCCCGTGAGTCCTATGCATCCGGCGGATATAGAGGAGGTGGGGTCGGATGTAGGCGTTGAGATTACGCAACTAACAGAGCTACTGTGGATGCGGGATCTGGAGTTGGGGGATGCGAGAGCGGGGAGGCGGTAGGAGAGGGATCTTCTGCGGGCTCAGTTGGCAGAGCGGGATAGAGTTTTGGCGCAGCGCGATGATGCATTGTCTATCTATCATCGGCGAGAGGCAGAGTGGTGTCTGTACCGGATAGACTTGGAGAGGGAGGTCATCCGCCTTGGTGGGCGGCTACCTGAGCCTTCGGTCGGTGGATCTTCTCGACGGACAAGGGATAGTCTGACTGAGCAGTCAGCATCATCTCGTCGCAAGCGGTTAGATGAGGGGGGTGGTAGCAGGCATGATGCGGGGGCTAGTAGTAGCCGCCCTGCAGGGTCCCGTAGGACCCACACCACGGGGGGTAGTTCCCGTCGCACCGATCCTGCGTGATCATGGTGGTCGACGCCTTAGGTTGGGTTTTTGGATATGATTGCGGGGTCTGAGGACCGGTTTTGTAGCCTACGGGCATCTTTTTGACGATATATATATATATATATACCGGTTTTATTTTTGGTTTTGTACATGTGATGATGTGATTTTTTGTTATGCATGTTTATTTATTTTGATGAATGCAGATGTTATGATGAATGTAAATGTTTTTGATGTCTATGTGATATGCGAGGTGAAATGGATGAATGACATTTGTGATGATTGCACTATTGGTTGTTTAAGAAGCTCTTTATTTACATGGTTTTTTTTTTTTTTTGTATTTTTTGATGGTATCATAAGGATGATAAGTAGCGCAGATGGTTTTGGAATGAATGTAAGGTTTTCTGAGATTCAGTCAGTTTTAACTCACCATCCATGACTGTACTTTATCTTACAAGACTTTTTGACCAAGGTATGAATCGGACTTGTTTTTGACCCAGTTATTTCACATCCCTGTGTGTGCAATTGAGTTCATTTAGTGGTATTTGTTAGGATACCGCCAATGCCGATGGGCTTTCAACCGAACTCGTATCGAGGATCACCTAATTAGCTCCACGAATTCCTTTGTTGTATGTAATAAGATTAATCTGCGGTGTAATCCAGGATGCCATAAGCTAGCTCATCCACATGCAAACATTGATCCGTACGCAAGTTAATGTGACAGATATATCGTCATGCGGGAGGTTTACTTCGGTTACCGATAGGCTATCAACCAAATTGGTACTGAAGCTTGCCTTATGACCTATAGAATGCTGAGAGTTCCAGGGATTCAAGGTCAACTCCCTTCTTTTCTTCAATTGTATTGGGATACTTGCTCATTGTAGTGATGAGATCACTGTTTATTTTGATTTGTTTTTTCTTTCGAGCAAGGGATTGGGGATATGGAGTGATGAAAATCACTCGTTGTTTGTGCCTTTTGATGTGTGCACTGTAGTTTGTCAAATTTTGGAGTTTTGACATTTTGCAAATTTTTTGTGTTTTGCAACTATTGAGAACTTTAGGGATTCTTAGGGAATTGGGTAGGGAGGATGCTTGTCCTTTTGCCAACTCTCAGCATTCTAGGGGTCATTCGCATAGGGGGATGAGCAAGATAACCGTTTCGCTTGTGGTGACCTAGATTACTTTGCAGGTTTCATCTTTCGTTCACACAATTTGGGAATTTTTAGTGTTTTGATTTGTGTTGGGATGTTACGTAACAAGGTGTATTTCAAGTATGACTCTACCTTCGTAAAATCTGTTCGACTTGATACACTACATGGCTAAAGAGGAAAATGATGACTGAATCACTGAAACTCTTGGTACATTCCAAGACCACTGACTGTAGTGTGGTAAAAGTTATGCATGGTGTTTTTGTTGTTTTTGTAACATGAGACAATGCGGAACAAGATGGACTATCAGAGCTATTGCAGCCTATGGTGCCTTTGACCTGTATGACTACAAATATGCAATGTATGGATGCAATGCTTAATGCAACTATATATTTTTGTAATTTTGATGGATTGATTTTGGTGAAGGTGAAGATGAGGTGCGAGAATATGAATTTTATTGATGAATTTGAGTATGCCTAGAATTGAGATGCAAATCTTTGTTGTTTTGTTTTTTTTGTTATTTTTTTTTTGACCAAGTGATTGCGATAATCCTTGGAGCTTTTTGGTTGACCAAGTGATTGCGATAATCCTTGGAGCTTTTTTTTTGACCAAGAGATTGCGATAATCCTTGGAGCTTTTTGGTGACCAAGAGATTGCGATAATCCTTGGAGCTTTTTGGTGACCAAGAGATTGCGATAATCCTTGGAGCTTTTGTTTGACCAAGAGAAACTTGGATAATCCTTGGAGCTTTTTTGACCAAGAGATTGCGATAATCCTTGGAGCTTTTTGGTTGACCAAGAGATTGCGATAATCCTTGGAGCTTTTTGGTTGACCAAGAGATTGCGATAATCCTTGGAGCTTTTTGGAGTGACCAAGAGATTGCGATAATCCTTGGAGCTTTTTGGTTTGACCAAGAGATTGCGATAATCCTTGGAGCTTTTTGGGTGACCAAGAGATTGCGATAATCCTTGGAGCTTTTTGGAGTGACCAAGAGATTGCGATAATCCTTGGAGCTTTTTGGTTTGACCAAGTGATTGCGATAATCCTTGGAGCTTTTTGGGTGACCAAGAGATTGCGATAATCCTTGGAGCTTTTTGGGTGACCAAGGGATTGCGATAATCCTTGGAGCTTTTTGGAGTGACCAAGAGATTGCGATAATCCTTGGAGCTTTTTGGTTTTGACCAAGTGATTGCGATAATCCTTGGAGCTTTTTGGGTGACCAAGAGATTGCGATAATCCTTGGAGCTTTTTGTGACCAAGATGATAATCCTTGAGCATTTTGACCAAAATGATAATCCTTGGAGCTTTTTGGTTTTGACCAAGTGATTGCGATAATCCTTGGAGCTTTTGGGGTGACCAAGGGATTGCGATAATCCTTGGAGCTTTTTGGTTTGGATTATGGTTCTTCAGGGGATAGAGGTACCCCTGGCTTGATGGTCTTTGCACTTCGGATCCGGCTCTAGAGGTATGGGCATGAATGGATCGGCCCTATGCACGGAGATGAGGACAGGGTCTGCCTGCGGCACTGATGTTGCTATGATGTCTCTTGGTGGAAGTTGCTCTTTGTGTGCCCAACGTGGCGGATGTAATGCTTGGTCCCACTGTGGTGGGTTAACGTGCCACTCATGCCCTAGTATTATGTTTATCTGTTGACATGCTTCTTCAAATTTTATGGGATGTCGATGTTGTCTTATGTGATTGATTGTGGGCTATCTCTGTTTCATCCTTACCTTCGGACAATGTGTATAGCTCATCGAATCTGGAGATTCCGAGACATGGAGGACTCGCATCATCAGGTAGACCTACGGTTAAAGGTTGATCCTCTTCGAAAGGAGCCTTATGTAAGTTGGGCCTTGGGAGCTCCAAAATCTTGGTCTCTACCAACTCTAAGTGCTCTAGTACTTTGCATGTATCGGGAGATTTGAGTTCCTCCTTTTTGGTTGGTTCTTGTTGAGGAACTTGGGGCTTATGGAGGGGTAGCTGGATAGCACCCCCCATGCCTTGGTGGGGCTTTTCATCCCGCTCTTCTTCTCGCTCTGATTCCTTAGAGGCTTCTTGATGAATTTCTAAGGGTGGCTCATAAACCTGGGTGGATGTCTGAGGAAGGCACCCGTCATTGGTTATAGGAGCGGCCTCCCGCTCATGTCTAGGAGGCGTTGGGGGTGGTGCTTGAGGCCCCCCCCCCCCGGGGGTTGATGAGGTCGCGATGACTCGTCTTGCCCCCATGGGTTGTGCCACTCAAAATATTTTGTCTTATGCATGTGAGGGGTTGGAGTCTTCTCAGGTAGTTTATAGCGCAACTTATCTACTTTGCGCTGCATGTATAAGTCTTCTAACTCCTGATGACCTTGCTCTATGCGTAACTCATCCACTTCACGTTGCATGCGCTCTCTATCCAAGCGGTGTCGATACTCTATCTCCTGATGACTTTGTTTAAGCCGCGTGATTTGGGCTTGACGGGTGGTATGTCTGGCGACTATCGGGTCAGTTCGGTCTACCCTATTTTTCTCAGGAGGCTCGAATGTTTCTCTTATGTGTTGGCCTCGATCTTGATGATCTAAAATTTCAATGGGTCGCTTCCCTCTCGTCGATGTAGGCGGCATGTACTTGAGGCCGCACTGTTTGTTGTCCTCGAGGAATGCGATGATTTTCCTCGTACTCCCTTTCATGTTGGCTCTCCTGCATAGTGTGTTGGAACAACTCATCCTTCTAGCGCTGAAGGTGCTCTTTGTTAATATAGTACAGTTCCTCTAAATGTAGTCGCTCTAGTCGCTCTAGCTCAAGTTGCGTGAATTGCATTTGGCGTGCGACGTGCTTGATAGATTCTAAGATGGTTGGTCCTGTCGCCTCATGTCTAGAAGGCCTAGATGCCTCTCCTAGATATTTTCGATCGTAGTGATCCAAGATCTCTATAGGTGACCTCCCTTTGTTGGGGGTAGCGGCATTCCCTCGGGGCTTTGGCCTCAGTGAGTGGTCCTGATAGATAGCAGGTGCAGAGGCATATTGCTCCCATGATGTATATTGTTTTTGAGGAAGGTAAGGGTTTTCCTCATGCTCTCTTTCATAAGTGAGAAAGGGATGGATGGAGCTAGCTCGCCCTACCTGAAGAGCCTTGTGCTCTGGATTTTTCTTTGTAGTCCTGACAACTAGAGGGGGTGAAGGAGGGATAATGTAATCATGTGGTTCCTCCCGTCGAACCCTATGTTGACCTAGCGCTTCATCGCGCGGTGACCACTCATAGCAAGCATCTAAGGGAGCTCTCCTATGGATGTACCCCTCATGGGAGGGTTTGTGTTGAATGCTATGTTGAACAGGAGTGCCCCTAGAAGAGGTGCCCCTATAGTCCCTTTCTGTTAAGGTGTGGAGGGGATTGCCTTGTGTGTTAGGTCGCCAAGGTGGTATGACCAAATCCTTGGGATTGTAACGGAGATGACTCATGCCTCCTTGGATATTCCCCATAGCCTCCACCCGTGATTGGGCTTGGCTATGGGTGAGCACCATGACGATGTCTCTCTAAAAACCCTAAAAATTGAAATGAGTCAGATGGGGCCCAAAATTGGCGTGCGCATCCCTATTATAGTAGATAAGACAAAAATGAAGTTTCAAGTCCTAGCTCTAAATACATTAGGAGATATTGACATCCGAACAACTCAAAAAGTGCAAAAAAATGCGTGCCCAATTTTAAAACCTAATTTCGGGGCACTAGATGATGGAATTTGGCCCCGAAAACTGAATTTTTTGGGCAAATAGAATTCTAGGGAATATTATTTGTTTAAAATTATCCCAACTAACTCCCTGTAAAATTTCAAGTCAATCGGAGCTACGGTTGAGAAGTTATGGCCCCGGCAAGATGCACTAAAATTTAGGGAAAAATATAAGATTTCCCATATTTTGTTGGATGGTCCCGCATCACTTATGGGCACATTTGGGGTGATTTTGGGTTGACCAAAGGGTTCATGGACACCTTTGGGGCATTTTGGAGTGACCAAGCGATTACGGGAATCCTTGGAGCTTTTTGGAGAAAATGACAAAATGCGTAGATTTTTATCTTTTGTTTATGATGATTTTTTTTTTTGTCTACACTAAGCAGAATTGAACACACGCATACACAAACCGTGATTATCTCTTTTAAGGATTAAATGGTGTGCCCTAAACTGGTTTAGTGCATTTTGATGTTTTGTTTTGTTTTTGTAGGTTTTGAAGATCGTTTAAATGCATTATGACGGCTCATATAACTCCCAAAACGGTAGCCCCTTCAATATACCAACCAGGCCGATATACCAACCTCTCTATATACCCGCCCTTACGAGAGGGAGACTATAGGTACGTGAGAGCAGAAGGTACGTGGTACGTAGGCGGTACGGAAGGGGGATTGTCCTGTTAATGGCACCTACCATAGAAAACTTATCCTCGCGCGCATGGGAATCACCCCAGCGACACTCGGTCAGCTTTCATCAGGATTTATGCCTAAAAATAGTTGACAATCGGGAAATGGATGCAAAGCTAAGCCAAGGTGGTGATGAAACCCACCGTTGGTCTTGATCAAGGGCTGGGGTCTTACGACCAGCTCCTTGGTTTAAAATTGTTTCGTGAAGTGTGTGGGATTCATTTTATTTAACAAAAATGAAACAAGCATAAATGACTTTTCCTAATGCAATGCAGGATAAAATGAAAACAGTCAAAGAAACAAAAACAAAAAATTTAACAGAGATCAAAAAATCCCTACCTCTTCTCTCGCTCGACCGGTTGCTTCTGAATTTCTGCTCGAAAAGTTGCAGATAGGAATTCGTCCCTCTGGGAGACGAATTGCAGAACAGAATTCGTCCCTCCCAGAGACGAATTTGAATTCGTCCCAGGGTCAGACGAATTGCAGAAAAATTCGTCCCTGTTAGAGACGAATAGCAGTCTGCAACAAAAAAATGTACCTATCAAGCACAAAACACAAAAATTTAATCAGTTTTCATGATTTTAAAAACCAGGGAACAGGGTCCCACCGTGATCGCCACTGAAAGCACGAGATTCCGGCAAAGGAAACACTAATTATGCAATGTAAGATGAAATGTAACGCTTTAATCCTTATGCACAAAACGAAAGAAAGGAGACAATTTGGAAATGAGAGAAAAGATGTAAAGAAATCACAGCCCTCTTTATTCAAATATCTTATCCTCGGTTACATAGACGTCTCCTCCCTTTTTAGGGGCTAGGAGCGTTAAATTAGTCTTTGTTACAATATGTGACTTAGTCTTCCTCCTTCCGCGTGCCCACGATTGCAATGGGCGGGCCAAGATGATGCCGCCGCTGATGTCGATGAGTTCTTAACCTCCGCTCGCTTCTCCTACGAACAAAGAAACAACCAAGATGTCGGTAGCAACTGCTGCAAGTGAAAAGTGTTTGTTCTTCTAAAATTATCGAAATATGCATGTAAACATTTATCTAAAACAAGTAAACAAAATGAGTCCAAATGGCTTCAAAACTTGACGGAAGACGTAGGAAATGTTACCAGAAGGCCATTGCCACCGAGACAACTGGCCAATCTACCTTCAAATGGAATTCGTCCCCGGGTGGGACGATTTTTGATCGCAATTCGTCCCCGGGTGGGACGAATTCTTCCGTGTTGAAGAAGCCGACCTGCTCCTGCTCCAATGTCGATTCCCGAGACCTCACAAAATGCCCGCAAACAAGGGGGTTATGTAATTGGGGCCATTTTGGGACGACCCAGATGGTCGGATTCTCCCAATTTGGCCTCTACCCTCGGGAATTTGATCTCGCCACCTGCAAGTCAGTGAAACAACAAAGCGACACAAAACATACTAGAATCTGACCAAAAGTTACAAAATTGCAGCTATGGGTTAACCAAACATAATAACACAAAATGCAACCTAAAAAAGTAATCTAGAATGCTCTAAAAACCTAGAAATAGGATTTGGGAAGTGCGGGGGTGCCCAAGTGGGCCTCCCACCGTTGGCACTTGATTTCGGAGCCAATCCACTAGGGATGGGCCCAAAACCTCTTAGGATTGGGGGGTCGGCGAATTGGTTGGTTCAGGTGTCCATGTGTTGGATTTGGGTCAAGTTCAAGCTTCCAAAAGCCACCCAACAACCTCCCTTGCAAAAGAGATTGGTGGATGTGGGAAGGTGAACCAAAAGGGATGCAAGTGGGTCTTCAACTCGGCAGAACTTCGTTGCTTGAAAACTCCTTCAACCTGTATATTTTGGGTGAGAAAAGTCCCACCTTTTATAGACCCATGGGGTCTCTTTTGGGAGGGAAGCACAAATGCCATGTGTTGGTCATAGGCGCCATGTGGCGGTCTTGTCTTCCCATGAGGGAGGGGAGTCCTCCGTTGACTTGGGCTTTGATAAATGCCTTTTGTGACAGTCTTCTAACGGCCCCTCTGTCCACCTACACACGCGTGCGAGGCAGGAGTCATCAACTGACTGTTCTGGGCTGCCACTTGGCGCCATTTGTCTTTTTGCCCGTTAAGCTTAGAATTCGTCCCACCCAGGGACGGATTCAGAATTCGTCCGGGGTGGGACGGATTCTATTTTGAATTCGTCCCCGGGTGAGACGAATACCGGGCAAAGTGTCCAAGTGTGCCAAATTGCTTCTTGACCTTACAAAATTGCTATGAAAGTGGTTAAGACCACTGTTTAACCTCTGAGGGCTGCCCTGGGGGCTGTGTTTGTCAAAGCGATCAGTGTTTGCAGTCACATAATCGGATTGGTGCTGTTTTGGTGTCTACAATTACAAATATTTAAAATAAAATCAAATGATATTAACTCAGCCGATTATATTCGTCAAAATTTGAGAAGGAGATCTAAATTTAAAATTTTCCTAGAGATACATGCATAACTATCAAATTATTGTAATACTACTATGTGATAATGATGTACTATAAGTAGGGCCTATTCCAATACCATATAACCAATTGAAAAAAATCAAAATAAATATTTATCTTTTCTTATTTTTTTCTTTAATACTTATAAATATATTTACATCAAAATATACAAATATATTTTTCTTATAAATCAAATAATAATTAACTCATGAACATTTCATAACCTTCAACTTCTTAAAGTAAATAATATATTTCTCTATTTTTACTCATATATATCCTTTTAAAATCCTTAGAATCTATTGCTTATCTTTAATTTAAAATTCTTTTATTAATAAATATAGTAATCTCAGGTTATATGGGGTAATTTTTTAAAAATAATCTTAATTTGTTTAATATTCTATGTTAAGTATTTTTATAAACGCTATAAATTCTATAGAAAAATCATCATAATATATGATTTTAATATTTGCTATCCACCTTAAAGGATTTTTGGTTCAATGGTTGAGAGAAATGGATGAAACTAGATAGCCCACACTAAAGTCCAAATCTTGGCGGTATCAAATGAGCTGTATAACTTGACGTGACTAGGTTTTTTTATTTTTTTAGCTGTATAACTTGATATAACTAAATTGATGTAAAAGAGAAAGAACAACCCTTTCAAAACCCTAAAAAACATAAAAATTACCAACTACATTACACTATGTAAATTTTCTTCTCATAATTACTAGCATTTTATTATTATAAAATTTTAAATTATTATATAAAAGTTTAATTTTTTTTACTATTACATAAAAATTTAATATTTTTTCTTTCAATTATTATTCTTGTATAAAAGAAATTAACAACTTTTTAAACTCATTTCAATTTTTTCTATTATATATTTTTTTTATTACATAGGAAAGTTGGTTAGTGCCACTTAACTATTTTTAGTAAGTGGCTAGGGCGGGGTTCAAACCACAAGAATGCTCCCAATAAACCTATTGATCTCGTTTTTGTTGACCGAACATGAGATGGGGATCACAGATCGCTCGAAATTTGTACCGTCATTGTCAGTCTCATTCTTGTTGACCCGGAGTGAAATAGGGACCATCGATCGCTTGTCAGTCTCATTCTTGTTGACCCAGAGTGAGATGGGAACCATCGATTGCTCGAGAATTGTATCGTCGATCTCTCTATCATTGTCGTCGGTCTAACATGCACTCAAACGATTCAGAGTAAATGCTCGAGATTCATACCATCGTTGTCAGTCTCGTTCTTGTTGACCCGGAGTGAAATGGGGACCACTGATCACTCAAAAATTGTACCGTCGTCGTCGTCATTGTCATCGGTCTAATACGTCCTCAAAGGATTCAGAGCAGACTATACCTTTGCAAAGGGTTGACTTCCCTCTAAGATTTGAACCTAAATCTTTTCTTGATAAATGCCCAACCACAACTACACTTACCAATCCATGTTCCTATTATAATCAACTACCATTCTCAGTAGCATGTGATGACAGGCCACTATATGTCTAGCTGTTAACCACCCATTTCGATGTCTGAGCTTTTAATGTCTTGTGTGCACACTCAACCCCTCGTGATGTGATTGCCTTCTGCTATAAGCGATGACTTCAATTACTAAACCTCACCCATTTCAATGTCTGAGTTTTTAATGTCTTATATAAAATCATCTACCATTTCAATGTCTGAGTTTTTAATGTCTTATATATCTTTTAATGTCTTATATATAATCATCTACCATTCTCAGTAGCTTGTGATGACAAGCCACTATATGTCGTGAGGTTAGCCACCCATTTCGATGTCTGCGTTATAATCACTCAACCCCTCCTGATGTGATTGCCTTCTGCTATAAGCGATGATTTCAATTACTAAAATGTATTATATTACCTTTGGGCTGAGAAGAACTCAGTCCAGTGGCAAGTTGGATTTCTAATATTGGAGTACCTTGGGCTCAGACGAACTCAAATGCTAGTTGGAAGTGAATAATTTTTCAATTATATACCTTTAAAAGAGAGGTTTGGAGAGAACTTTTTACTGAACTAAGTAATAAGATACTTTTTACTGAACTAAGTAATAAGATACTTTTTACATAAGCCATAAAGTTGCATCTTTTTAAAACGAACTTACCTTTCTACTGCGATAATAAAAAATAAGTGTGTCGTGATAAACATGGTAAAAGAAGTGGGAGAATTTTTTTGATCTTGGAGAATCGGTTATATCCATAATTATTTTTTATTATTAAACAGGGTTCTGTGGGAACTTTCGGTGTTCTTATAGTTTTAGATGAGACTACTTCCTAACTGACATCACCAAAGTTTGAATCTAAATCTCTTACTGCCCATCAAACTAACACTTACCAATCTACTAAAGATTATATTATATAGTTTAAAGATTATATTATATAATTTTTAATGTAACTTATATGATACAGGTGTCAGTCAACTGAAACGATAGATCTAGTGAAACGTATATAAGGTCGTTCAAACTCGCGGATGACATGTGACTATCCAAGAAAAAAAACAAAGCAAAATAAAATAATTTAGATATGGGAGACACCTTCTAAGGTGGGTTCTTATTAAATTATATTGGAAAGATACCGCTAACATTTATAGATCCGAATCCAATCAACGACGAGAGGTAAAAGACACTAAACGGCTGGCACAATGCAATGAAGCTTATCCGCTGCCATAAACTTGTCAATGTGTGCGAGAGGAAGAGGTGTCTCTCATGATACGCTGCATAGCCAAGAAAAGCGGGGAAGGCAAAGTTGCGGTGGATGTGAGCAACAGCATAGCGTGCTTATTTATTTAGAGAGAGAATACCTTTGAATTTAGAAATGCTAAAAGCAAGAATATTAGAAAATATAATTATTTATTTAAAGAGATTGATTTTCAAAAAAGTGGCACAAATTTGAATTATATTAAGAGGTCGTTCTTTCATTATTAACCCTTTGATAGTTGTGTTAAGTATTTCTTAAAAGGTTATAATTATTTATTGTATTGATAAACTTGACTTTAAAAAGCATAATTTTCAAAATGTTAAACATTTTTACAATTGAACCAATAATTTAATGCAAAAAGAAAACATGTAAAAACCATTCTTTTATTGAAAATCACTATATTTTATTATGAACATTAGAATAGAAAATAATAATACATTTTTATTGTCTATAATTCTGCTATGTAGTTCAATGGAAAACAAGCGCTACATCAAATTTATGCATAATTTTGTATTAACAAAAATGTTTGATTCCTATAAAAAAATAGGTAAGTAATTGTTCTTATAGTTATGGAAAGTACATTATAAATTCACTCATGAGTATTGCACTTTTTGTACTTCCTTGTAAAGTATGTATATTGATTCATATTTACAACATGATGACTATACTTTGGAATCCCACATGCCATAATTTAATCAAAACCTTCTCCCATGAATAGACCACCTTGATCAAAATTCTTCTTCTTTTTATCAAAATTTTTAGAAAGCTACCTAAAGAATCATCCATGGAAGGAACAAACGTAGACCATGGAGAGCTTATAAAGGGAATCACATAAAAACCAAACAATTGATAATAGTATCAATTGAGTTTCCATATATAAAAATATTGATTTATATTGGTTTAATAATTAATTTCTTTAATGATAAGGATGAAGAAAAATAAATACTAAAATATAACTTTAGATAGTAGTAAAAATATTCCCACCACAAGAAGAAAATTATCTATGTCCTATGTATACAAAGATAAAATAGAGTATAATAATTGAGAATAAAGATTAGTTAAAATAAATGTATAGAAACAAAATAAAAATGCCATCAGCTTCCATATATAATAATACCAACTTTATATTGGTTAAATAGTTGATTACATTCATAGTCAAAGATTAAGGAAAAAATAAACATTAAAAAAACTATATTGGTTAGTGGTAAATACTTTTTCTAGTCATAAGAAGAAAACTGTTAGTGCTACATGTCTATAAAAAATATCACAATTAGAGTGGCAAAATAAGAAAAGAAAAAAAATATAGAGTAAATGCTAGATGAAATAAAAGACATAAAAACTAAACAATAATGTCAATATTATTAAGTAAAGCTCCCATATATAAAAGTATTAATTTTAAATTAGTTTAAGAATTGATTTAATATATGGTTAAAGATCAAGAGAAAACACAAATAACAAATGGAATAACCAATCATATGACTCAAACACTTTAAAGCCAAGTTTCATTTATAATGAAGAAAAAACCTAGTAAAAGGTGCAAAAAAAAAATTTAAGGTGCCATTATCAATTTTGAGTTCATATTCGAATTCGATATTTTTCAAGTTCAATATAAATTCGACATTTTAAAAATTTGTAATAAGATTCGATATATAATAAACGTATATATATTTTCATATTAATTATTTTAATATAAAATTATATTTATATATATATATATATATATATATATATATATATATATATATATATAAGAGAAATATTCTTAAAGGATAAATCAATATTTTTTTGAAATATAAATTATAAATTTTCTATCAATTATAATAAAAAATCATAAAAAGTAAAAATTTGTTAAAATTTGTTAGATCATTCATAAAAAAAAGCACTAAAAATATCTTATATTATTCAAGTTTAAAAAGTAGAAAATTTTAATTTTAGGTTTTATTAGAAGCTAAGGTTAAGGAGTAATATTTAAGGAGCAATATTTTTTTTCTTTTATTTTAGGTTTGAGGAGCAATGTTTTTTTAAGAGAGCAATGTTTTTTTCTTTTATTTTAATTTTAATGTTAAAGAACAATGTTTTTTCTTTCTTTTATTATGAAGAACTTGCATATTATTTGAGACAAAGATCATTTAAAATAAAAATATTGAAGAGATTTGTTTCTCAACTGTAATTTCAAAACTATCCATATCTTAAAATAAAGAAAATAACATTCCAATAAATTGAAAATAGTTGCTTCAGATATTATCTAAATATCCACAAAAAATTTTAAGCTTTCAAATTTCCAAGAGGGAGATTAGAGGAGGGTTTGTTCATAGATGTGTTTAGAGTGATTTCTTTGCATTTTTTTAAGCTAAAAATTGATTTTAGGGTTTTTAATGTTTGTTTTTCACATATTTTTTTGTGTGGCCCAATTTAAGGTTTATTCATTGATAGGGTTCTAAATTCAAACATAATGTTTTATTTTGTATGAAATAACCTACTGAAAAAATTATTTTATTGTTGCGTGTGCTAGATAAGTTGGCCTCCTTAACCCCAGTTTTGGTTGGGCAATTTTAATTTTAAAGAGCAATTTTTTTTCTTTTATTTTAAGGTTAAAGAGCAATGTTTATTAATTTACAAAGAGGTATTAAAGTGGAACGAATTTTATAGTGTTAAAATGCTACAAGGTGTTATGAATGATCAAGAAAGCATTTCTTTCTGAACATGTATTTAGATTAATTAATTATTTTAATCTTATCTATCTTGAAATAATACCTTTGAATTTAGAAATTCTAAAAGCAAGAATATTAGATAATGTGCTTATTTATTTAGAGAGAGAATACCTTTGAATTTAGAAATGCTAAAAGCAAGAATATTAGATAATATAATTATTTATGTAGAGAGATTGATTTTCAAATAAGTGGAACAAGTTTGAATTATATTTAGAAGTCATTCTTTCATTATTAACCCTTTGATAGTTGCGTTAAGTCTTTCTTAAAAGGTTATAATTATTTATTGTATTGATAAACTTGACTTTACAAAGCATAATTTTCAAAATGTTAAACATTTTTACAAATGAACCAATAATTTAATGCAAAAATAAAACATGTAAAAGCCATTATTTTATTGAAAATCACTATATTTTATTATGAACATTAGAATAGAAAATAATAATACATTTTTATTGTCTATAATTCTGCTACGTAGTTCAATGGAAAACAAGCACTACATCAAATTTATGCATAATTTTATATTAACAAAAACGTTTGATTCCTATAAAAAAAATAGGTAAGTAATTGTTCTTATAGTTATGGAAAGTACATTGTAAATTCACTCATGAGTATTGCACTTTTTGTACTTCCTTGTAAAAGTATGTATATTGATTCATATTTACAACATGATGACTATACTTTGGAATCCCACATGCCACAATTTAATCAAAGCCTTCTCCCATAAATAGACCATCTCCCATGAATAGACCACCTTGATCAAAATTCTTCTTTTTATCAGAAATTTTAGAAAGCTACCCAAACAATCATCCATGGAAGGAACAAAAGTAGACCATGGAGAGCTTAGAAAGGGAATCACATAAGAACCAAACAACAATGATAATAGTATCAATAGAGTTTCCATATATAAAAATATTGATTTATATTGGTTTAATAATTAATTTATTTAATGATCAAGGATGAAGATAAATAAATACTAAAATATAACTTTAGATAGTAGTAAATATATTCTCCACCACAAGAAGAAAATTATCTATGTACTATGTATACAAAGATAAAATAGAGTATAATAATTGAGAATAAAGATTAGTTAAAATAAATGTATAGAAACAAAATAAAAATGACATCAACTTCCATATATAATAATACCAAATTTATATTGGTTAAATAGTTGATTACATTCATAGTCAAAGATTAAGGAAAAAATAAACATTAAAAAAAAATGTTGGTTAGTGGTAAATACTTTTCCTAGTCATAAGAAGAAAACTGTTAGTGCTACATGTCTATCAAAAAAGATCACAACTAGAGTGGCAAAATAAGAAAAGCACAAAAATATAGAGTAAATGCTAGATGAAATAAAAGACATAAAAACTAAACAATAATGTCAATATTATTAAGTGAAGCTCCCATATATAAAAGTATTAATTTTAAATTAGTTTAAGAATTGATTTCATCAATGGTTAAAGATCGAGAGAAAACACAAATAACAAATGAAATAACCAATCATATGACTCAAACACTTTAAAACCAAGTTTCATTTATAATGAAAAAAAACCTAGTAAAAGGTGCAAAAAAAAAATTAAGGTGCCATTATCAATTTTGAGTTCGTATTCGAATTCGATATTTTTCAAGTTCTCATAATAAAATTCAATATATAATAAATATATATATATTTTCATATAAATTATTTTAATATAAAATTTAAAAATCAAATAAATAAATAAATATATATATATATATATATATATATATATATATATATAAAAAAAAAAATAAATAAATAAAAAAAGAAATATTATTAAAGGATAAATAAATAGTTTTTTGAAATATAAATTATAATTTTTTTATCAATTATAATAAAAAATCATAAAAAATAAAAAATTGCTAGATCATTCATAAAAAAACACTAAAAATATTTTATATTATTCAAGTTTAAAAAGTAGAAAATTTTAATTTTAGGTTTTATTAGAAGCTAGGGTTAAGGAGTAATGTTTAAGGAGCAATATTTTTTTTGTTTTATTTTAGGGTTGAGGAGCAATGTTTTTTTAAGAGAGCAATGCTTTTTTATTTTATTTTAATTTTAATGTTAAAGAGCAATTTTTTTTTCTTTTATTTTAAGGTTAAAGAGCAATGTTTTTTCTTTATTTTATTTTGAAGAATTTGCATAATATTTGAGATGAAGATCATTTTAAATAAAAATATTTAAGCCTCCAAATGGGAGATTTGTTTGTCAATTATAATTTCAAAACTATCCATCTCTCAAAATAAAGAAAATAACATTCCAATAGATTGAAAATAGTTGCTTCAGATATTATCTAAATATCCTTAGAAAATTTTAAGCTTTCAAATTTCCAAGAGGGAGATTGGAGGAGGGTTTGTTCATAGAAATTTTTAGAGTGATTCCTTTCCATTTTTTAAGCTAAAAATAGATTTTAGGGTTTTTAATGCTTGTTTTTCACCTATTTTTTTTGTGTGACCCAATTTAAGGTTTATTCATTGAAATTTATTGGACAGGGTTTTAAATTCAAACATAATGTTTTATTTTGTATCAAATAACCTACTGAATTTTTTATTTTTATTTTTTTTGTGCGGGTCAAAAAAAAGGTGGGCAGGCCTCCCAAAATCTCACTCAAAAAGGCTTCCAACAAGTGATTTTTGTTTGTTTTTGGTTTAGTTGTTTGTCAAGCTGCATGTTGTTGTTGTAGATGTGATCCAATTTTAGGCAAAATTCTTGGATTCTTGGCTCTCTGGCTCTCTAAGTACCCCTGGTTGTTTTGGGTGCTGGTTTCTCTTATGCTAGCTTCTATTGACAGGTGGTTGTTTGACCATGACAATCTCTTGCATTTTATTTCTTGATATATTATTTCTAGATATAAGGTTTGGGGATACCTTTCAAAAAATTACTTGTAATAGGAAACCCTTTAAAAAATCCCTTCTACCAACAAAAAAAAAAAAATTAAGAAAGGAGTTGAACTCATTAGATTATTATTTTTTGCATCTTATACATTGTTTATTAATTTACATTAGAAGAAGAGGTATTAAAGTGGAACGAATTTTATAGTGTTAAAATGCTACAAGGTGTTATGAATGATCAAGAAAGCATTTATTTTTGAACATGTATTTAGATTAATTAATTATTTTAATCTTATCTATCTTGAAATAATACATTTGAATTTAGAAATTCTAAAAGCAAGAATATTAGATAATGTGCTTATTTATTTAGAGAGAGAATACCTTTGAATTTAGAAATGCTAAAATCAAGAATATTAGATAATATAATTATTTATTTAGAGAGATTGATTTTCAAATAAGTGGCACAAATTTGAATTATATTTAGAGGTCATTCTTTCATTATTAACCCTTTGATAGTTGCGTTAAGTATTTTTTAAAAGGTTATAATTATTTATTGTATTGATAAAATTGACTTTACAAAGCATAATTTTCAAAATGTTAAACATTTTTACAATTGAACCAACAATTTAATGCAAAAAGAAAACATGTAAAAGCCATTATTTTATTGAAAATCACTATATTTTATTATGAACATTAGAATAGAAAATAATAATACATTTTTATTGTCTATAATTCTTCTATGTAGTTCAATGGAAAACAAGCACCACATCAAATTTATGCATAATTTTATATTAACAAAAATGTTTGATTCCTATAAAAAACCAGGTAAGTAATTGTTCTTATAGTTATGGAAGGTACATTGTAAATTCACTCATGAGTATTGCACTTTTTGTACTTCCTTGTAAAAGTATGTATATTGATTCATGTTTACAACATGATGACTATACTTTGGAATCCCACATGCCATAATTTAATCAAAGCCTTCTCCCATGAATAGACCACCTTGATCAAAACTCTTCTTCTTTTTATCAGAAATTTTAGAAAGCTACCCAAAGAATCATCCATGGAAGGAACAAGAGTGGACCATGGAGAGCTTAGAAAGGGAATCACATAAAAACCAAACAACAATGATAATAGTATCAATAGAGTTTCCATATATAAAAATATTGATTTTTATTGGTTTAATAATTAATTTCTTGATCAAGGATGAAGAAAAAATAAATACTAAAATATAACTTTAGATAGTAGTAAATATATTCTCCACCACAAGAAGAAAATTATCTATGTCCTATGTATACAAAGATAAAATAGAGTATAATAATTGAGAATAAATATTAGTTAAAATAAATGTATAGAAATAAAATAAAAATGACATTAGCTTCCATATATAATAATACCAACTTTATATTGGTTAAATAGTTGATTACATTCATAGTCAATAATTAAGAAAAAAAAAAAAATGGGGAGCTATGAAATTAGGGTTTCTTGGGAGGGTGGGGATGACGGTGGGCGGGAAGGCTGTTCTGGGAGAGCACGGGAGCGTCGGCAGGTCAAACCAGGGGCTTGGTAGGGTGGAGGGAGGGCAAACAGAGTCTGGGGACGCCGAGGAGTCCTTGCCAAGTCGCGACAAGGATCCTCCAGACAAACGGGGAGATGGACCTCGGAAGTCATATGCTTTGGCAGCGGCATCTGAAACCCTAAGCGGGCTCTTCTCCAAGGAGTTATTTCCGTCCGGGGACGAGTTGGACATCCCGGCAGAAATTCTCTCAAGCTTTGTGGATTTCAAAAAATTTACCCTCATCGGTAAGTTTATTGGTGGTCGTCCCGACATGGAGACCATTCGCAAGTGGGTGTCTAGCAAATGGCGGACCTCTGGTCACTTAGAGCTGGCTGCCCTAACCCGAGGTTTTTTCACGATTAGGCTGAGCAACAAGGAGGACTACTGTAAAATCTTGGCTGGAGGGCCTTGGTTCTTGGGCCGTAGGAGTATTTTTCTAAGGAAGTGGGGTTTGGACTTTAACCCCGATACCCAGAATATCAACATTGCTCCAATATGGGTTAGGCTCCCGAGTCTTCCCCTTTTCTGCTGGCATGAAAATGTAATCAGAGGTATTGCTCGGTCCATCGGGGAGCTGATCACTTTAGACCCTCCCACCAGAGCTCGAACTAGATTTGTCCAAGCTCGGTTCTATGTTTTGGCGGACTTGGAGACGGACCTCCCATCCTCCATTACTCTGCGGTCTGGGGGTACTTTTCTACACAAGCAAGCTATTGTTTATGAGAACAGGCCAGCTTTCTGCCCTCAATGTAGTTCTCAAGGGCATCTTCAGTCCAATTGTCCTCTCCAAAAGCCGAGGAAGAAGGAGCAAGATCCCTATAACCCTCTAGAGCATGGTAAAGGTCAGATGAAGCACCCTTTTATGAAAGGCCATGAATCTCTAGGTCCATCCAAGGACCATCTCGAATCCTCCTTACCAGAAGAGGAAATCACCACCCATCCAGACTTCGAGCAGTGTTGTGGGTGCCCCCAACTAGGACCACAAGAGGAAAATGAACAGGCCCCCCCCCTTATCACCACACAGGAAGATTCATCCAAAATTTATGATCGAAACTCTCCCGAGGCACAAAAGATATTGGAAGACTACCTGTTGGGAAGAAGAGGTTACCAGCCTGGTAATATTAGCCCTCGAATTACGAGGAGTCAAAAGCGAGGGGTGGATTTTGGTAGTGAAAGGAAGCAGGGTCGTCCCCCCAAAAAGGAAAAGAGAGACAAAGAAACTGTGACTGATGTTGCAAATGGAACCCAACGGTTGCTGTTTCAGGATGACTCTGATTCTCTTATGGGTGATGCGCTTATCCCAAAACCTCCCTTCCAGCAGGGAAAGGGAAGTAAGAAGAACCTCAAATCGTACGGATGAAATCCTGGATGTGAGAAGACTAAACGGAGTGGCCATTTGGGCCAGGGTAAAATTTTCCAGCAGGATTTTCAACGGTTTGTTTCAATCCAGTCATTTTTCTTGGATCCTATCCAACATGTATGCTTCGAATTCTGCCTCCGGGAAAGCAGAAATGTGGAAAGTTATTTCCCAGGTATGGGAGAATTTTTTGTAGTTTTCTTGGCTGTCTTCTTCTGCTTTTCGATGGTCCAGCTTCTCCAGCTAGTTTCTGTTTTCCCAGTTATAATGGCCATGGTTTCTAGGATAATCAGGCAAAAATGCCTTACTTGTAGCCCTCGGGCAATTAGCAGCTTTTTGTTTTTTTTGCATACAGGTTTATTCTTCCAAGTTTATTCTTCCAGCCAAGAGGCATGAAGCACTATTTAGCAAGGCTGATTTTGTATATAAGGTTTTGGGATCCTCTATAAAAACCCATTGTTAATCTATTATAATAATTACCAAAAAAAAAAAATAATTAAGAAAAAAATAAACATTAAAAAAAATGTTGTTGGTTAGTGGTAAATACTTTTCCTAGTCAAAAAAGATCACAATTAGAGTGGCAAAATAAGAAAAGCACAAAAATATAGAGTAAATTTTAGATGAAATAAAAGACATAAAAACTAAACAATAATATCAATATTATTAAGTAAAGCTCCCATATATAAAAGTATTAATTTTAAATTAGTTTAAGAATTGATTTCATCAATGGTTAAAGATCAAGAGAAAACACAAATAACAAATGGAATAACCAATCATATGAGTCAAACACTTTAAAACCAAGTTTCATTTATAATGAAAAAAAAACTTAGTAAAAGGTGCAAAAAAAAAAATTAAGGTGCCATTATCAATTTTGAGTTCGTATTCAAATTCGATATTTTTCAAATTCAAAATAAATTCGACATTTTAAAAATTTGTAATAAAATTCGATATATAATAAACATATATATATTTTCATATAAATTATTTTTATATAAAATTTAAAAATCAAATATATATATATATATATATAAAAGAGAAATATTCATAAAGGATAAATCAATATTTTTTTGAAATATAAATTATAATTTTTCTATCAATTATAATAAAAAATCATAAAAAATAAAAAATTGCTAGATCATTCATAAAAAAATGCACTAAAAATATCTTATATTATTCAAGTTTAAAAAGTAGAAAATTTTAATTTTAGGTTTTATTAGAAGCTGGTTAAAGAGTAATGTTTAAGCAGCAATGTTTTTTTTCTTTTATTTTAGGGTTGAGGAGCAATGTTTTTTTCTTTTATTTTAAGGTTAAAGAACAAAGTTTTTTCTTTCTTTTATTTTGAAGAACTTGCATATTATTTGAGACAAAGATCATTTTAAATAAAAATATTGAAGCCTCTAAATGGGAGATTTGTTTGTCAACTGTAATTTCAAAACTATCCATCTCTCAAAATAAAGAAAATAGCATTCCAATAGATTGAAAATAGTTGCTTCGGATATTATCTAAATATCCACAGAAAATTTTAAGCTTTCAAATTTCCAAGAGGGATATTGGAGGAGGGTTTGTTCATAGAGGTGTTTAGAGTGATTCCTTTGCATTTTTTTAAGCTAAAAAATGATTTTAGGGTTTTTAATGCTTGTTTTTCACATATTTTTTTGTGTGGCCTAATTTAAGGTTTATTCATCAAAATTTATTGGACAAGGTTTTAAATTTGAACATAATGTTTTATTTTGTATCAAATAACCTACTGAAAAAATTATTTTTATTATTGCCTGTGGTAGATAAGTTGGACTCCTTAACCCCACTATTGTCGAGGTTATATTTAAATGGAATAAAGAGTATGTATATTGAATTTGATCCCATATAGTTTTTAGCTCTCTCATAATATTTATTCCTTTGGATGCTCACCAAGCTGACTACCTCTTCCCAAAAAAGTTAGTCCTCCATAGTCACCTATTATACTAACAATTATTTATTTATACCGCAACATATATATTATATCGTCCTTGGAATATGATAATATAGTCTATTAATATAGCAACCCAATCACATCCCTTAGTGGTCGTATACTTATAAACGGTTCCCTATGGTTATTTTGTCCATGTACTTTAAAATTCTTGAAAAAATTGTTATTGATCCTGATGCATTTATCGTGATATGTATAGGATATGTGTTAGAAATATTAAATCTGATTCCCCTGATGCAAGTCACTCTGGAGATGAAAAACTCTGGGCATCACTCTCTTAGAGTAGTGATGGAGGGCTTCCCACCAAAATTATTGATTTGATGCCACATGTGTTCAATGTCCCATCCACCATAAATTCCTATGTGTGAGCAGTTGAAGTTTTCCTACCTTTTATGTTCCAAGACTAGCTATATAAACCTTAGAGCAACTAGAATTTTGTGATTGATGTAGATAGATGCAGAGAAGTAGAATAAGAGCAAATTAGGGGAGTAGAAAGTAGAACTGCATCAATTCTAAGCAACAGTATCGAGTATTTGTCATTTTTGTGTTTATCCTACAATCATATTTGTAGATGTTTGTAAACCCTCTATTGAGGATCACTGTAACCTCACTTGTTTATATAAATAAAATCATTTATCATATTTATGGTATTTTAGAAGGGTTTAGCTATTTCCTCTGTGTCTTAATTCCCTTTGCTCATCTGCATTCTAGTTTGACTTAGAAGCTGCATTCTATGTTCAAGTTTGGATTTGGAGCTATTTTAACATAGTTTGTTCATTTTCATGCTAAGTCTTGGAAATACAAGATCGTTGTCTTATTGAGAAAATCTAGTCATCGCTCAAGTTAATGAGCGACTCTCATCGTCGCTCTTGGAGCGAGTTACTTGTAGCACTTAGCAAAATTTCTAGTGACTTTGAGTCGCTAAGTGTTTGCGAGTGACACCCGTCATAATTATAAGTAGTGCATGGTTCTCACAGTCATTGCTCTTGGTGAGATATGCCCATCATCATTGCAAGTAGCACATGATTCCCGCAGTCACTACCCTTGGTGAGTGATGATCATCATCACCGTAGGTAGCCCATGATACTCATCATTGCTGCATTTAGCAAGATATGCTCAACATCACCACAAGTAGTGAGCCCTGCCCTCTATCACTGCCAATAGAGAGTGAAAACCAGCATAGTCAAACTTGGTCTCCATCATTCATGCCTTTGGCAATCACCATATCCATAAATTTCTTAGTATCCTCTCTCACTCATCGATTTTGTGACTCCCATTCTCGCCATTCCAAGTGAGCGATTATGAGCATCACTTAATTTAAAAGTGATCGATAGCAAGATTTAAAGTCTTCAAATTGGTATCAGAGCCATCTGGTGCCTTAATATGGAGACTGAAGCATGGCTTCTAGTAGCAACCACTCCTTGCAGTTACAGATCCTACGCTTCAATGATAAGAAGTATAACTACTGGAGCATCCAGATGAAGATCCTATTTGGATCATAGGAGCTTTGGGAGTTGGTCGAGAACAACTACCTAGAACTGGCATATGCAGTAGTATTGGTTGCCCTGTCCCAAGAATATAAGGACCTGTTGAAGGAGAATGCCAAGAAGGATTAGAAGGCCCTTTTCTACATCATGCAAGCGGTCAAGGAGACCATATTCCTACGAATTGCAATAGCCACCAAGGCAAAACAAGCCTGGGAGATTTTGGTTAGTTCGTATCAGGACACCAACAAGGTGAAGTTGGTGAAACTACAAATGCTAAGGAGAGAGTTAGAGAATCTGTAAGTGAATGAGTCTGATTCCATGAGTGACTTCTTCATTCAGATAACAATTGTCATCAACTATATGCGGTTGAATGGAGAGATCATGCAGAGCCATATAATCATGGAGAAGATTCTCAGAATCCTGCCTGCTAAGTTTGACTCGATTGTGATTGTAATCAAAGAATCGAGGGATCTGACAACCCTATCGATAGAAAAATTCATGGGTTCCTTGTAGATGCATGAGCAGAGACTAATCCATTCATATCAGTCCTCTCTAGAGTAGGCATTCAAGGTGTAAGTCTCATTTTGAGATAGTGGCAGACAAGATTCTTACCATGGAACTTCTAGTTTACAAGGAGGATTAAGTAAACATGGAAATGAAAAAGGAAGCTCAAGATGTTACTAATAAGGATTTTGCATAATAAATATAATAATATAAAGAAAATATAGATTAAGTAAACATGGAAATGAAAGAGGAATCTCAATAACCATTGATTTCTATGAAAAATATAATAGTCATTACAAAAATAATGAAGGCATAAACAATAATAATGGTAATGACATTTTCTAGGTGTCATCAAGATGAATCATTAGGATTGAAAAAATTATGTTTACATGTCTCTTCAACTTAGAATGAAGATAAATATATACAACCATGCCAAAATACTAGGTTACATATCATTTAACCCCCAATTCCATTTACACATACATCTCATACCTAATATAAATATCCCAACTATCATCGGTGGTGCTATGTGTGTTGGAATGAAAACTAATATGTTATAATTATATAAGGAATCCTACATAATAAATACCAAGGAAACAAATAAACAAAATGGGAATACAAGGAGAAATCCACAAGGTGTTTGAATATGTCTATTATTGATAATATACAAGGTGTTTGTAATATGTTTACTATTGATAATATGCACTACCTTTTCATATTTGGTATTATATGGTAGGTGACTAGAAGAGGTATGTAGGGAGTAGCATGAGTGACTCATTCATGGGCATGTGGATTTGCTACATTATGAGGTTTTAATTTATAGAGTTTGCAACACATATTTATATGTAAAAAAATAATGGGTACTAGAAAAAGTCTTATTGACAATAGCATAAGTAACCTATTAAATATTTAGATGAATTTGATGAAGTTGAGTATATGTGGTATGGGTATTAATTACTAAAGAAATAGAAAGATGAGAAAAAAGTAGTAGAGAAAATATAATGGTTGATTTTTCTAGAGAAAAGCATTATCTAAATTCCTATCTATGTAGAAGAGTCCTATTATACATAATATTGAGATTATACTTTATCATTTATCTATAAAGTTAAACATTATTTAATATATAAAGACATCATAATTGATAAACTATTACCTACCTAACCTTAGTGTCTAAAGATATTATAGAACAAAAAATTCTAAAAATCTTATCTTGATCATCTAGAATCTATATAAATTATATAACCTGGTTATCAATTACGATGATACAAAGTAAGAATATAAATTATAGTAAATAATAACTACATTGGTATTACTAAAAACATCAACAATATCTTCAAGCATAAATGTAGGTGGTTTATCATGCTCAAATTGAGACATGTAAGGGGTCACTAGAGTAAATATAGGTGTAAAACATGATTCTACTATATATATTTCTCTATTTATCAGAAGAGGCACCCTCTCTCTATGTTTGTGATGATACTCATTTATAGCAACTATGCAAAGCCAATTGAATAATGTGCATAGGTACAATAAGTATATGTGGGACTCAACATTTTAATTATCCTCAATAGTAAAATTACCTTTATTTATAATGTTAGGGGTATATATAGATATAAATATGAAAAATCATAGCCTAATACACATCTTATAATGTATCTAAAAATATTTATGCGACAAAAATATTCTCCCTCTATTTCATTCGTCATCCCTCCTAGGTCCTATTCAAATATATTGAAATAATATGGATAGGGTGCTAGATATATAGGGACCTTAGTACCTTGTCACAATAGGAGTAGAAATACCTTTAGTGATAATATCAAACATAGATTTGAAATCCACCATATGTCAACCCTACAATATTAATTTTTTCTTCACACCTTATGGTGATGATAAAATATTCATTTTTGATGCTTACTTAATACAAAATGGAAGTTACACATGCTTTCATGAGGAAAATATTGGTCTACTTTAAATATGAAGGGATTTTAATAATTATCATGGCATATCCTACATACCATATCCCTAGAATTGGATTATATCACAAAATTAGGTATCTAGCTAACCATAATAATCAAGGGTCACCTTTTCATTCCAATGAGGTGTTATAGAATGGAGTGCTCTAGAGTGAACTAGTCATCCTTAAGTGTTGAGTAGTGTTTGTATGATGTATTACTTCCTTTGCATTTAAAATGGCTCCCAAGCATGACATGCCTGCTGGTAGCATGAACAATATAGATGGGAAAGGTGGTCCAAACAAGCAACTCATGAAGTTCATATCAAAGGTAGTCCAAGAGGTAATTCTTCTTCTCTTGACATGGTGTTACCTTTGATAGAATTTGACAATGCATGTTGAAAAAAATAATCTTATTTTTGGATTATATTGTAAATTCTCTTAAGTATAAAGGTAATAATAAAATCAAGTATCTAGGCTTTAATATAAACTAAATAGATAGATATTTAATTTATATTTATTAATATTTATATATACCTATATTCGACTACTATATATATTAGGGTATATGGATAAAATAATTATATACCTATATTTATTTTATCCTACACCTCAATATTATTATTCCTACACAATATCTAGTCTAACTCTAGTCAACTCAAGGTCAAAGGTGACATGGCATGAGACTTGAGTATGGTGGTAAACACAAATATTTAGTTGAGGCCTATATATTTGGATGAGCTAACTATGAGACAATATTGTTTATTTGAGAAATTAGTTAATTAAATCAATCATATTTGAGGCAAAGGCTTGTATATTTTGTTGAAGATAATATAAAAGTGGATATATGACTTTGGCCATGGTTTTTCTCTTTACAATATTTTCCACATAATATTGGTGTCTTTTATGTGGTTTGATTTATTTATATCTTACCTTACATTTATTTAAATTTATTAAATCTTATGCTATTTACATTTGTGTAATATATGTATTTTGCATACTAATAATTTGTTGTTTTAGTTTATATTAATATACTACATCTGGAGGATTTTGCTTACTTCCTCCCCCTTCATTTGATATCAAAGCACAAGTTAATCTCTCATAAGTTCTCTAATTTTAGTTTCTTATTTTTTATCCTACACCTTAATTTTATTATTCCTACAATTATCAAATTAAAATAATTTCAATATATAGTCTAACTCTAGTCAACTCAAGGTCAAAGGTGGTATGGCATGAGGCTTGAGTGTGGTGGTATGTGTGGGGCACATAATGTCAAGTGGCATAAGTGTGGTGGCATGTGGTATGAGTGTGGTGGCATATGGTATAGGTGTGGTGGTATGTGACTTGAGTGTGGTGGAACACACAAAGATTTCATAAGACCAAAGGAATTGCCACCTGACATAGTCATAATAGAATTATGAAGCTCAGTAAGTGAAAGAGGATCTCACAAAGAAGTATTTCATAAGCAGACAACTTAGCAAGAACAACATCAAGATACTACTGGAGCACCATCTGATATTCTAGAGAATCCTGCTATGCTTGAAATACAAGCTTATAATGATTCACAAAGGTCAATGCAATATCAGGAAGATAAGTCAACCTATCATGAGAGACTTGAATAGCCTTGATCTAGATCTTGGCTTACCTAGAATGAAGAGATTGAAAAAAGTATTTGGATGGATGATCACCAACCCTTAGCCAGTGTAGACTAGCCCATTTTTTATCCCCCTAGCTTCATGTTGTTCATGGACTATAAGCTAGTGGTGAAGACTGGCAACCTTGGTTTGCAATTACCGATCATACAAATCATTTTCTAGCAATAGTAAATATTGTTGATATTCCTTTGTAATAGCCAAATGAGCATGCTTTCTAACATGTGCCACCTATTTTCCAAAGTTTCGCATGAAAGAGGTAGTACGAAAAATAACCTCATTCCACCAAGAAATCCAATTGAAAGAGTGAGGAGGTCGAGGTAATAAATTCCAGATTCTCTCAATTGTAGTAATAATGCCAGGGTGTTGCAATAAAGAAGTATTTAAATAAAATTGATTACATGGAAAATCAAGTTGGCGGCCACTCCACTCAATATGAAAAGAAATAAAGAAATGATATAAAAATAGGAATTGATCCCGAATCATCAAAATATTATTATTGATGGAGAAGAATAAAAATTATTGTTGCTATAACATCATAACTATATCAAGGCACTTGCAGAATCTATCATTACCTGCACAAAAATTGGATCATGTGAACCAGGGTGGAGACGTGCAATTGCATTAACAAAAAAATAGAAAAAAAGACCCTATCTATATTTAAGAAAAAAATAGACCTCACACTCTCTAGCACACTAGTGCATCAAGAGGTGATCAACTTTGTATTTAGCATGCTCAACCAAATTAAAATTGCCACAAAAAAGCTAATACACCATTGGTAAGTGATCAACTAGGTACCACCAAAGGGCAAAGCAACTAGTGCCATAATTAGGTGCATAAATTTTGGTAATTCCTAGGGTGTGACCATTAATATTTAACAAAATCCAGACCACATGATGAGAAAGATACTCACTAGACCCAAGCAAATATTCCTCAAGTTTGGAGGAGATAGAAATAGAAGCACCACCCTGACCATCTTCATGGTGAGTAGTGAAATGCATAAAAGAACCTACAATACAACTAAGAGAAACATCTAAAAAAAAACCAAAGATCTTAACTTCTTGTAAACAAATAACATCAACATGGCCAATACTTTGTAGAGTGGATCGAGCATAAAATTTTATTGAGGACTTTGTAAGTCTTCGAACATTCCATGAAAGGAAATTCATGGAGGAGGAATATCCATTGATCCATCTCCCATAGGGATACCCCCATTGTTAGCTAGCACTAAAGAACTATTTAATGCAAGCCTTTGAGAAGGCTAAAATAATTCACCAATGATTGAGGGACTACCCACACTATCGGCTAGCACTAAAAACCTATTAAATAAAGAGGTTTGAGAAGGTTTAGATAAGTTACCAACAGTCGAAGGATGATAATTAGCCTCTTGGATTCCCCTCAATGATGTTGAGCCATCCCTATAGGCTACGTGAATGCTTGGAGGGTGGAGGTACTGGCAATGAATTACCTTCTTTTGAGGCTGATTTATGCTCAAGAGGTTTCTCAATAGATGAAGCCTGAGGAGACAAAATAGGGTGAATAGGAACAACATGAGGTTGATATGATAAATTCAAAATCTTATCTCCATTATAAAGCATCAAATTAGGGTTGGTCACCACCATAGTATTAAAAACCATGATTCAATCACCCTTAATAGAGGGTTTAGAATGTGCAAGCATGGTATGAGGAGCAAGGAAAACCACCAAAGGTTTTTTAGCAACTAGTGATTAGTCCTTGATACGATGCATGGTAGATTGGCACCAAAAACAAATATTAGGTAAATTAAAGTAAACAATTTATTGCATAAAATGCTCTATACGAACCTGAATGTCCAACAATTATCTAAGATCCTATGTGAGGCCAACCTCAACACAGACTATTTTATTAGGTCATGCTAAGAAGAACTACTCTTCTTTGTGATAGACAACCCGACCAATGGATTTAACAATATAAATAATAAATGTCCATAAGGGTAGTAGAAGACTAGATATTTCAAGCTAAATTGACACTTTCAAGGCAACTTGTTGCAAAACTCGAAAAGGAATCCAAGGAGATAAGACCATCAAAGTATTGTGAAGAAACCAATAATTGAACTTAGCAACCACAATTTGCACTTGCAAGGGTTATTTAAATGAAAACAAAAAAACCTTTAGTTATATTGTGGATACCCAAAACCAAAATTCCATAAGCTTCCCAATGAAGTTTCAGCCAATTTTGAAGATATTATTACGGTGAGATTCAACCAACAAAATAAGTTATAAGACAATGATTCTCATTCCATTTTACAACTGGACAAATAGCATAAAGAGAGAGCACAACATATGGAGAAGAATCATTACCTCATATGCTACTTTCAAAACTAACTTTTGAGCTCACTTCGGTACCACGAGTTCTATTATCTATAACAACCATTACATATGTTGACGATGAAGCCATAAAAAAGGAGAGCAACCATCTAATTGGTGGTAATATCAATAATCAGCACCAAAGTAGTCAAATTTATGAATGGCTTCCGCATTTTGAATTATTGACTATTTGTACACTTGGGCATTGGTTGGAGATGCATCAGGAACAATATCAATGCTATGGTTAATGGCTCAAATAGGAGGAAGAGATGTTGGCTCTTGAAATACATGGGAGTAAGATTACAATGTTTTATTTAGTGATGCATGTGAAGAAGGTTTAGTGACCTATGGTTGTGATTCTTCATTTTTCAGTCCTATAAATATTAGTGCAAGTTCATATGCTTGATTTACAACCTTGCATATTTACCTATAACTTAGTAGCAAATTTGTAGTGTGCTTAGTGCATTTGAATAAGTATACTTGATTATATAGTTGTAAAGTGTATGTGTTTTATGCACCATATTGATCCTTCATATTATATTGATGGTATTTGCCAAGAAATAATTCATAAAAATCCATAGGGGTCACATCACAAGTGACCTTATCTAAAATTTTGGACAAAAAACAATGAACATAGTGCAGGTGTGTGTGATGTGAAATGTAGTCTCACTTAATTCTATTCAAATAAATATGAATCAGGATGTGAATACATTGGTAGCTTTAACTTATCAGTAATAGACCTTGCAATCAAATTCTTTGTGAGCTATTGTCGATTACACAACCCACATACAAATCATGAGTAAGGTGAAAATGCATGTTGAACAATTTTTTACGGTCACTTGTTGATGAATGGTGGTTCATTAAGGTGACTTTATTAAGTATGATTTTCAATTAATTATAAGCTCTATCTTATCCTAAAGTTTTCATGGGACCATTTCTTGAGTTCTCATATTTTCAATATTGACCTTGCATTTGACTTTAGAGTGAAGGTCAATTTTGTAAGTTTTGACATCTAGGGATAAGGATTGCAAATTAATATCATTGACCTTATTGGCCAAGGCAGTAACTACATTGGATAAATCAACCATATTTCTAGCCAAATTATAGGCCATTGTGAAGCAAATTAAAGCCAAATAAAAAACTACCTAATGTGCCTAAAATGGGTAAATGCAAGATCTACTAAATACAAGGACCATTTTAATCCACAAACTTTTAATATTATAACTAGACACTTAAATATGCATAAAGAAATAAACTATAAATTTTTTTATGTTTTTTTGTCTTTCTTTTTTAAATATAAAATATACACTTTTTTATTTGTTTGCTTTTAAACTTAAAAATATGGTCACAATATGAGGACTGCATTGGTTGGAATAAATTAGGACATGGAGTGTACATTGTAGCTCAAGGTTATTTAGCCTTAAGCCATATTAACTCCCATCTAGATCAGGATCTATTCAAACATTTATGGGCTCAAAATTTATGGCCAAAAGTTAGGTTTTTTAATTGGTTGCTACTTCATAAAAGGGTACTTGAAGGGGAGAAACTTATGAAGAAAGGATTTAATGGACCCTTTCAATTTTTAATATGTTGGGATAGCAAAGAAAATCTAAACCATTTGTTCATAGAATGCCCCATAGCTTCTAAATCATAGAATATGATTCTAAATTTAAGATGGTCCAATGATCAATCCATAGAACAAAGGTGGAGATTTTGGAGCAAACAAGAATGAAAATATTGGTATGCGAACAAAATAGTTTGGACATGAATAACTATTCTTCCTTGGAACATTTGGAATGAGCAAAAAAAGTGAATATTTCAGCAAAAGAGTAGGGACATCCACTATGTCTGACTAAAGATCGTAGAACTATCCAACATTGATTAGCTCATCCACACAATTCAAATAAACTATGGGAACAAATGATGGTCCGATTAAAGATTAAACATGGATTAGCCCAACAGAGAAGGAAGAAAGTAACCAATCAAATTATGGATAAGAAAAAACAATGACAACCTCCCCCACATAATTTTAGAAAAATCAATATGGATGGAGCACCTAGAGGAAATCTTGGAAGAACTTGTATAAAGAGGGATAGGAATATTGGAGGATGGTACTCTGATTTTTACTTTTGTAGAAAATTTAGGAATTTAATCCAACAACTTAACAGAAGGGCAAATTATTTTGTAGTCTTTCTTATTTTAGTTTTTTTTTTTTTTTTTAAATAAAAATAAAAAAATGATATTTTATGAGGTTAGTGTGAGAAACCCCTACAACTGACATTCAAGGCTAGGCATCTCCATCCCAACTATGACCTCTCATAAGGGTGAGAGCTCAACTTATCAATAGAGACCAAACACACGACTATACACAACCACCGAAGAAGAACAAAAACCTTATAACCTGAGAGCTCAACTTATCAATAGAGACCAAACACACGACTATACACAACCACCGAAGAAGAACAAAAACCTTAACGATTATACTGTATATATTTTATACTAAATATAAAATATTATACTGCAAAAAACATCCCCAAGCCATGCAGTAATTTATAAAGAAAACCTATCCACCTCAACAAACGTGTACTCGTCACGTCACACTACGTGCTCTTGTTCGCATGCGAATAGAGGACGTTAACAAGTTAATATGAATGCGAGGTTGATGCATGCATGTCAGCTCTTCGAACGACATGTGCACAGGACTGTCTTTGATCGATCGAAACCTGTAACTCTAATATCAATTGATGTGGATTAATTTATTTGCATTAAATTTAATTAAAAATTTAACAAATCTTTAGTGACAACTTGAGTTAAAAAAAAAAACATAAATCTTAAGATAAGATACTAACAAACGAACCAAACTTAAAACTGACAATTTTATTAACTTAGGAACTACAGTAAATAATCTAAGTAAAAAAATAAGCTCACACATACATTTATAAATAGAGTATTATAAAAAAAATTAATAAATAATTCTAAATACCTATGCCGACACTAAATACATCATGGTAGTGGTAGATGATACATCAAGTAATTTCATCGTTAAACTCATACTCTCAAGTTACATTTCTAATAGCAATATATCGCGTCAGTTTCATAAGCAATAAGATAATAAGATACTCTTTACAAGCTATAAATTTGCATCTTTAATATGCTATTTAGTTGAATGATATGTATTTGATTATAGTGCTTTCTTACACAGCAATCAGATGCTACTGCATTTATTTAGCTCTTCCTTCTTAGAAGGAACAAAAACCTGTTGATGTTGTGAGGCGGATAGAAAGTGAGCCTTATCGTTGTAATCAAGCAGCTAATCAGGGTATAGCTTATCAATTACTCAAGTAATTTTTAATAAAAATAAAAAAATTATAATTAATCTGTTAAATAGAAAATTGATTGTGCCAGAATTTAAAAAAATTATTATGATATATTTAAAACGAACTTATCTTTCTAAGAAAGAAGTCAAATTTACACATTGTATAGTTTTTTATGCAACTTATATGTTGCATGTGTCATTCAGCGTAAGTCAGAGATAAGGTGTTATAAATTATTATAGAAATTATATCTTTTGCAGATTGTATTTAGATATTCTCTTTTTCGTCACAAATGTATTTTGATATAATATTTTTGTGTCATTGAAAATATAATTAAGACATAAAAAATAATAATAAAGCCATTCACATTTTACAGGTGTCATCAAGATGAACCATTAAGACTACAAAACTTATGTTTACATTGTCCTTCAACATGGAATGAAGACTAGGTGACATCATTTAACCCAAAAATCCATCTACACGTGCATCCTATGCCTAATCGATATGTCTCAATTATCATTCGTGGTGCTATGTGACTTGGAATGAAGAGCAGTATAATATGAAAGTATATTATTTTTTATTTTATTTTTGACAAATACAATTATTAATTGCAATCTCATGAAATAAGAGGTGCATAAAAGAGGATTTTCTACATAATATGAGGTGTAGCAACTCTTTTCTACGTTGACATACTTATAATCCTTTAAGGGATCCCACATAGAAAATAAAAAAAACAAAATGAGAATAAAAGATGAAATCAACAAGGTGTTTGTAATATGTCTACCCTTGATAATATACAAGGTGTTTATAATATTGTTGCTATTGTTAATATGTACTACCATTTTACATTTAATATTATATGGTAGGTGAAAGAGGTGTGTAGAGAGTAGTGTGAATGGATAATTTATAGGCATGTAGATTTATTGCATTATGAGTGTTTAATTCATAAAGTTTATAACACTTTTTTATACACTACAAAATAATAAGTATTGGAACAGGTCTTACCTATAATATAATAAGCAACTTATGAAATATTAAGATGATTTTGATGATGGTGAGAATACATGGTACGTGTCTAAATTAATATAGAAATAAAAATAAGAGGGAAAAGTAGTAGAAAATCAGGGAAAAGCATGATGTATATTCTCATCTATGTAGGAGAGTCTTATTATACATAATATTGATATTACACTTTATCCTTTGTCAATAAAGTTAAAACTATTACTTACCTAACCTTAATGTTTAAAGAGATCAGTGTACAAACAATATTAATAACCTTATCTTGATAATTTATAATCTATATAAAATATAAGATATAGTTATCAATTACAAAATACCATAAAAATGATGCAAAGTAAAATATAAATTAAAATAAATAATAATTACATTGGTATTAGTAGAAACATTAAAAAAATCATGAGGCATAAATGTAGGTGGTTCATCATGCACAAATTAAGACATGTAAAGGGTTACGATAGTCATTTTAGATGCAAAACATTATGTTAATATATATGTTTCACTATTTTATAGTAAGAGGCTCGCTCTCTAGCTTTGTGACAATCCTCTTGTACAATAGCTATGCAAAGCTAATTGAAAAACGTGCATAGGTAATAGGTATATATGGGTCTTAACATTTTAATTATCTTCAATTGTAGAAATACCTCGAATTCCAAGGAACTATATAGGACCAAGTATGCAACATCATAGTCTAATTTAAAATTTATAATGCATCCAAAATATCCGTATGTGACACTAACATGTCCTCTTTATCTTATTTATCATCCCTACTAGGTCTTGTTTAAATGGATTGATACAATATGCATGGGATTTTAGATATATGTGGACCTTAGTACCTTGTCACCATAGGACTAGAAATACCTTTAGTGATAATATCAAACATATATATGAAATCCACCATATGTCAACCCTACAATATCAAAGTTTGCTTCACATCTTGTGGTGAGCCTAAAATATCCTTTTGCAATTCTTACTTAATGCGAGATGAAAGTATCACATGCTTTGATGAAGAAATATTAGGTCTAGTCAAGATGAAGAGGGTTTTAACATGACCATAACCTATCCTATGCTGAGCCTTTATCTTATCCTAAGAATTGGAGTATATCACAATATTTGGGTATCTAGCCTAGGATAAACTCTACATAATACCTTCTCAATAAGTTTAATGTAACCTCATTATTTTTTAATAGTAGAATATCAAACATTATAAATCATAAAAAGTGTTTTACTATCTAAGGATATATGCACCAATAAATAGAAAAAATTCTACAATCTGAAGGTTTTTAAAAGGAGATACTAATTTTTCCTTTCTAATCTATATTTTTTTCATATATATTAGATATCTTATTGATATATTCAATATTATATTACTCCATTCATATATATTAGATATCTTATTGATATGTTCAATCCTCTATTCCTCCAACATCTACAAATGCTTCCAATTTTATTTTACATAACTTTAATCATTTCCACTCAAGGCTTGTATTGTGATAGCTAGAACTATATGGGAATGATCAATAGTACATGGGTCATTTAGATCATTTATAGTCATGCCCATCTACATGTGATTGACATAATTTCACTTTTTTATTTATTTTTATTCTCCTCTCATGTATTCTAATTTATTTATTTACTAATAGTCTCTTCTTTGCCTTGTATTGGGAGTTTGTTTAGGTTCCATGGTTTATTGTATATGTTACTTGGTAAGGTCTTTTTATGGTCAATAATAAGATATTTTTTGGGTTTCTTATTTACTATATTTATCTCCTATTTTAGGTCCTACAATAGTAATAATAAATATTTAAATAAATCATAATATAATATTTAAATAAAAAAGAAAAAGTATATTCACAACACCACCTTAATATATTAAATTTCAAATGCATTGGTAAGCTCTAAATGAATATTTTTTTGTTGACTAGTGATATGGAAAATACCTCAATATATCATAATCTAGGTAGATAGATGATTTGGGACCTCTAAGAATTGAATTTTTTTATCAAAATTACATACATAGTCTTTAAATTCATGAGTGCATTACGTTTCAAAAGAAAACGAATAAACATTATTAGGAATTAATGCTTCAAATGATTATATTATGTAAGCGAAGGGTATTTAAGTAATTGGATGCCAATTTCAATCATAAAAAACCTTCTAAAAAATTTATAACTACCTTGTCCTATACTACGTGCATGTACTTTGTGAGGGGTGCTTATACCACTTGAATTATCACATGGTCTATGATGTAATAATTCCTAACATAATACCCTTATTACATAATATTTAAAAGTGCTATTTTACTTATGACAAAAAAATAATTCCCATGATGATGCTAGGATCTAAGAGAGAAATTCTCCCTTAATGTAGATTTCCTACTTTTGAGACTTAGGAGTGTCATGTTCTATCAATCATGCACTTCAAATACATTTTTAATGCTTACATTATTCAGTGCATGAGTTATATGTTTAATTAATGTGGAGAATCTTCATTAAATATGTAAGATGTTGATGGGATCAAGTGTTCTCCTACTGTGTATACTTATTTCCAAATATTATCTTGATCAATGTGTTTTTTTGTGGTAAGGTCGATCACCTCTTGTCTTTTCTTCTTTTCCATATATTCATTCATTTGATTTTTCAATAGTTCAAGATACTTGATATATCCATGATTCCTTTGGTCTTCACTGTGATGTGCTACCATATATTCTTTACCAATTATTGACTTTACTAGTTTTCAATATATTTTATGTGTTGTCATATATTCTATGCTAACTAGTTTTCATTTCAAATTTTAAATATCTCTTGATGTATTGAGATCAATCATCTTTTGTTTCTTCTTTGCATTGTTCATCTAAAGAAGTTGTTGTCTATGGAAAGCTATGTATTCATGCTTTATTTGGTGTGTTATTGATGATTGAATCTCAAATTCCTATTGCATTGATTCCTCATTTTATTTTCTATTTTCTATTTCAAATTTTTCTATAGATGGCAAAAAATTACACTTTGAGTGTACATCTTCACTCTTAGGTGTTTGGCTCTTGATAATTTTCTATGATACATTGATTTGAAAGCATCCAAGTTTTTTGATGTATCACATGTTTGGAATTATACCAAATATTATTGTGTTGTCTTATCTCTACTTGTATAAAAAATACGTGTTATTATTGATTTTATTTCCTCTTATTCAACTAGATTGTCCTTGGCTACATTTATTTGACATGCCTTTCTCAACTCAAATTTTGTTATTCTAAATATGACCTTCTTGATGCTAGTTAATATCTTGTGAAGGTGATACATTTAATAGATTATGCTAATATTCCCTCATGATGTATCTATTTATACCATAATATTCACACATATTTTGTGTGTGGAAGTTATTCCTTTGAGAATCAATTATTGTTTCTTGTTTGTGAGCATTATGGAGGTTTCGTGCATCTTTCGAATGGATGCTTCCCTCTTTGAATTGTAAGTATTAATTTTTCTAATTTATTTTTTAAATGTTAGACCTCTACTTTTTAAATTAGGTTCACTAACATTTCAAAGCTTGGTGTTTGCTTAGTAATATTTAATATAGTTACAAAAATATTGTACTTAGATGGGATTGACCTTAAAATAATTAGAACTAATATTTCATCAAATACCTAAGTCCCAATGCTTGCAATGATGCTCACAACTTTGCTATTCTCCTTCTCATTATAGACACCAAAACAACACCAATCCGATTATGTGACTGCAAACACTGATCGCTTTGACAAACACAGCCCCCAGGGCAGCCCTCAGAGGTTAAACAGTGGTCTTAACCACTTTCATAGCAATTTTGTGAGGTCAAGGAGAAATTTGGCACACTTGGACACTTTGCCCAGTATTCGTCTCACCCCCGGACGAATTCAAAATAGAATTCGTCCCACCCCAGGACGAATTCTGAATCCGTCCCTGGGTGGGACGAATTCCAAGCTTAACGGGAAAAAAGGCAAATGGTGCCAAGTGGCAGCCCAGAATAGTCAGTTAAGGGCTCCTACCTTGCACGCATGTGTAAGTGGACAGAGGGGCCGTTAGAGGACTGTTACAAAAAGCATTTATCAAAGTTCAAGTCAATTGAGGACTCCCCTCCCTCATGGGAAGACAAGACTGCCACATGGCGCCCATGGCCAACACTTGGCTTTTGTGCTTCCCTCCCAAAAGAGACCCCTTGGGTCTATAAAAGGTGGGAATTTTCTCACCCAAAACATGTAGGTGGAAGGAGTGTTCAAGCAACGAAGTGCTACCGAATCGAAGACTCACTTGCATCCCCCTTTGTTCACCTTCCTACATCCATCAATCTCTTTTGCAAGGGAGGTTGTTGGGTGGCCTTGGAAGCTCGAACCTTACTCAAATCCGACGCATGGACACCTGAACCTACCAATTCGCCGACCCCCCAATCCTAAAAGGTTTTGGGCCCATCCTTGGTGGATTGGCTCCAAAATCGAGGGCCAACGGTGGGAGGCCCACTTGGGCACCCCCGCACCCCCAAGTTCTAATTTCAGTTTTTGAGCACTTTAGATTAATTTTTAGATTGCATTATGTGTTACTAGGTCTGATTAGTCTATAATTGCAATTTTGTAGCTTTTGGTCAGAGTTTAGGGTGTTTTGTATTGCTTTATCGTTTCGCTAACTTGCAGGTGTCAAGGTTAAATTCCCGAGGGAGGAGGCCAAATTGGGAAAATCTGACCATCTGGGTCGTCCCAAAATGGCCCCAATTACCTAACCCCCCTATTTGCAGGAGTTTTGCAGGTCCCGGGATCCGACATTGGAGCAGCAACAGGTCGATTTCTCCTATTCAGAAGAATTTGTCCCACCCGGGGACGGATTACGATCGAATTCGTCCCGCCCGGGGACGAATTCCGGTTTAAGAGTGAATTGGCCAGTTGCCTCGGTGGCGATGGCCTTCTGGTGATTGTTCTTACCTTCTGTCATATTTTGAAGCAATTTGGATTCACTGTTTTCATGGTTTTAGGCAAATATTCGTATGCATATTTTGTTAGTTTTAGAGAGAGAATGCTTTTCATTTGCAATAGGTGCTACTAACGTCTTGATCATTTCTTTGTTTGTAGGAGAAGAAGCAGAGGCGAAGAACCCATCAACATCAGCGGCAGCATCATCTTAGCCCGCCCAGTGCAATCGTGGGCACACGGAAGGAGGAACCATTCAACGATTGTAATCAAACCTTATTTGCGCTCCTAGCCCCTGAAAAGGGAGGAGGCATTATTGTAACAGAGATCAAAAGAAATTAATGAAAGGGCTATTTTTCTTTATCTGATTGCGTCTCTTCCAATGTGTCTCTTTTTTGTTTCATGCAATTTACATTCCTAGGACTTAAGCGTGCTTAATTTTGAATGCAATTGCACTTGGTGTTTCCTTTGACCGAAATCTCATGCTTTCAGTGGCGATCACAGTGGGACTCTATTCCCTGGTTTTTGAAATCACAGAAACTAATTAAATTTTTGTGTTTGTGCTTGACAGGTACATTTTTTTTGTTGCAGACTGCTATTCGTCTCTGACAGGGACGAATCTTTTTCTGTAATTCGTCTGACCCTGAGACGAATTCAAATTCGTCTTTGAGTAGGATGAATTATGTTCTACAATTCGTCTCCCAGAGGGACGAATTCTTGTTTGCGGATTTTTAGAGCAGAAATTCAGAGACAACTGGAGCAGGCAGAGAAGTAGGGATTTTTATCATCTCTGTTAAATTTTCTGTTTCTGTTTCTGTTTCTTTAATTGTTTTCACTTAATCCTGCATTGCATTAGGAAAAGTCATGTCTGCTAGTTTCATTTTGTTGGATAAAACGAATCCCACACACATCACAAAACAATCTTAAACCAAGGAGCTGGTCGTAAGACCCCAGCCCTTGATCAAGACCATTGGTGGATTTAATCACCATATTGGCTTGATTTGCATACATTTCCTGATTGTCAACTGTTGTTAGGCATAAATCCTGATGAAGACAGACCGAGCGTAGCTGGGGTGATTCCCATGCGCGTGAGGATACGTTTTCTATGGTAGGTGCCATTAACAGGACAATCCCCCTTCCGTACCACCTATGTACCACGTACCTTCTGCTCTCACGTACCTATAGTCTCCCTCTCGTAAGGGCGGGTATATAGAGAGGTTGGTATATCAGCCTGGTTGGTATATTGAAGGGGCGACCTTTTGGGAGTTATAAGAGCCTACATAATGCATTTAAACGTTCTACAAAACCTACAAAAACAAAAACAAAACACCAAAATGCACTAAACCAGTCTAGGGCACACCAAGAATCCTTAAAAGAGATAATCACGGTTTTGTGAATGTGTGTGTTTAATTTTGTTTAGTGTAGACAAAAAAAATCATTAAAAACAAAGATAAAAAAATCTACGCATTTTGTCATTTTCTCCAAAAAGCTCCAAGGATTCCCGTAATCGCTTGGCCACTCCAAAATGCCCCAAAGGTGTCCATGAACCCTTTGGTCAACCCAAAAGCACCCCAAATGTGCCCACAAGTGATGTAGGACCATCCAACAAAAAATGAGAAATCTTGTATTTTTCTCTAAATTTTAGTGCATCTTGCCGGGGCCATAACTTCTCAACCGTAGCTCCGATTGACTTGAAATTTTACAGGGAGTTAGGTGGGATAATTTTAAACAAATATAATTCTCCAAAATTCCATTTGCCTAGAAAAGTCAGTTTTCGGGGCCAAATTCCATCATCTAGTGCCCCGAAATTAGGTTTTAAAATTGGACACGCAATTCTATGCACTTTTTGAGCTGTTCGGATGTCAATATCTCCTAATGTATTTAGATCTAGGACTTGAAACTTCATTTTTGTCTTATATACTATAAGAGGGATGCGCACACCAATTTTGGGCCCCATCTGACTCATTTTCAATTTTAGGGCTTTTTAGAGAGACATCGTCATGGTGCTCACCCATAGCCAAGCCCAATCACGGGCGGATGCTATGGGGAATATCCAAGGAAGAACAAGTCATCTCCATTACAATCCCAAGGATTTGGTCATACCACCTTGGCGACCTAACACACAATGCGAGTCCCCTCCACACCTTAAAGGAAAGAGACTACAGGGACACCTCTTCGAGGAGCACTCCTGTTCAACATAGCACTCATCACACACCCTTCCATGAGGGGTACAGTCATAGGAGAGCTCCCTTAGATGATTGCTATGAGCGGTCACCGCGCGATGAAGCGCTAGGCCAACATAGGGTTCGACGGGAGGAACCACATCATTACACTACCCGTCCTTCACCCCCTCTAGTTGTCAGGACTACAAAGACAAATCTAGAGCACAAGGCTCCTCAGGCGGGGCAGGCCAACTCCACCCGTTCCTTTTTCATTTATGAAAGAGAGCACGAGGAAGACCTCTACCTTCCTCGAGAGCAATATATAGTGCGAGAGCAATATGCCTCCGCACCTGCTATCTATCAGGAACACTCACTGAGGCCAAAGCCTCGAGGGAATGCTGTTACCCCCAATAGAGGAAGGTCACCTATAGAGATCTTGGATCACTACGACCGAGATAGATATCTAGAAGAGGCATCTAGGCCTTCTAGACATGAAGTAATGAGAGCTCCCTTAGATGCTCGTGAGCGATCATCGCACGATGAAGTGCTAAGTCAACATAGGGTTCGATGGGAGGAACCACATGATTACATTATCCCTCCTTCACCCCCTCTAGTTGCTAGAACTACAAAGACAAATCCAGAGCACAAGGCTCTTCGAGCAGGGCGAGATAGCTCCGTACACCCCCTTTTCACTTATGAAAGAGAGCACGAGGAAGAAATCTACCTTCCTCGAGAGCAATATACCGTGCGGGAGCAATACGCCTTCGCACCTGCTATCTATCAGGACCACTCTATGAGGCCAAAGCCCCGAGAGAATGCTGCTACCCCTAACAGAGGGATGTGTCCTATAGAGATCTTGGATCACTACGACCGAGATTTTTATCTAAGAGAGGCGTCTAGGCCTTCTAGACATGAGGCGGTGGGACCAACTATCATAGAATCTATCGAATATATCACACATCTCAAGCAACTCACGCAACTTGAGCTCGAACGACTACCGTTAGAGGAACCGTACCATATTAACGAAGAGCACCTTCAGTGCCAGAAGGATGAGCTATTCCAAAACACTATGCAAGAAAGGACTCCAACCCCTCAAATGCATAAGACAAAATATTTTGAGTGGCACAACCCATGGGGGGAAGATAGGTCATCGTGACCTCATAAAAAGCTACCCCCAACACCTCCTAGACAGGAGCGGGAAGCTACTCTCACGATTCCTGAAGCACCACCCCCGACGCCTCCTAGACATGAATGGGAGGCTGCACCTATAACCAATGAAGGGTGCCTTCCTCAGACATCCACCCAAGCTTATGAGCCACCCTTAGAAATTCACCAAGAAGCCTCTAAGGAATCAGAGCGCGAAGAAGAGTGGGATGAACTGCCCTACCAAGGCATGGTGGGTGCCATCAGGCCACCCCTCCATAGGCCCCATGTTTTTCAACAAGAACCAACCAAAGAGGAGGAGTTCAAATCTCCTGATACATGCAAAGCACTAGAGCACTTAGAGTTGGTAGAGACCAAGATTTTGGAGCTCCCAAGGCCCAACTTACATAAAGCTCCTTTCAAAGAGGATCAACCTTTAACCATAGGGCTACCTGATGATGCAGTCCTCCATGTCTCAGAATCTCCAAATTCTGATGAGCTGTACTCACTAGTTGAAAGTGAGGATGAAACAGACATAGCCCATAGCAATCACATGCGACAACATCGACATCCCATAAAATTTGAAGAAGCATGTCAACAGATAAACATAATACTAGGGCATGAGTGGCGTGTTAACCCACCGTAGTGGGACCAAGCATTACATCCACAACTTTGGGCACACAAAGAGCAACTTCCACCAAGATATCCCATAACAACATCAGTGCCGCGGGCGGACCCTGTCCTCATCTCCGTGCATAGGGCTGATCCATTCATGCCCATACCTCTAAAGCCAGATCTGACGTGCAAAGACCATCATGCTGGGGGTACCTCTATCCCCTAAAGAACCATAATTCAAACCCAAAATGCTCCAAGGATTATCGTAATCACTTGGTCACCCCAAAAAGCTCCAAGGATTATCGCAATCTCTTGGTCACTCCAAAATCTCCAAGGATTATCGCAATCTCTTGGTCACCCAAAAAGCTCCAAGGATTATCGCAATCACTTGGTCACCCAAAAAGCTCCAAGGATTATCGTAATCACTTGGTCACCCAAAAAGCTCCAAGGATTATCGCAATCTCTTGGTCACCCCAAAAGCTCCAAGGATTATCGCAATCTCTTGGTCACCCAAAAATCTCCAAGGATTATCGCAATCTCTTGGTCAATCCAAAAAGCTCCAAGGATTATTGCAATCTCTTGGTCAACCCAAAAAGCTCCAAGGATTATCGCAATTTCTTGGTCAACCCAAAAAGCTCCAAGGATTATCACAATCTCTTGGTCACCCAAAAAGCTCCAAGGATTATCGCAATCTCTTGGTCAATACAAAAAGCTCCAAGGATTATCGCAATCTCTTGGTCAACCCAAAAAGCTCCAACGATTATCGTAATCGCTTGGTCAAAAAAAATCAAGAAATTCAAAAAAAACAAAACAACAAAAATCATCAAAAACAACAAATATTTGCATCTCAATTCTAGGCATACTCAAATTCATCAAAAAAAAAATTCATATTCTCGCACCTCATCTTCACCTTCACCAAAAACAATCCATCAAAATTACAAAAATACATAGCTGCATTAAGCATTGCATCCATACATTGCATATTTGTAGTCATACAGGTCAAAGGCACCATAGGCTACAATAGCTCGATAGTCCATCTTGTTTCGCATTGTCTCATGTTACAAAAACAACAAAAACACCATGCATAACTTTTACCACACTACAATCAGTGGTCTAGGAATGTACCAAGAGTTTCGATGATTCAGTCATCATTTTCCTCTTTAGCCATGTAGCGTATCAAGTCGAACATATTTTACGAAGGTAGAGTCATACTTGAAATACACCTTGTTACGTAACATCCCAACACAAATCAAAACACTAAAATTCCCAAATTGTGTGAACGAAAGACAAAACCTGCAAAATATTCTAGGTCACCAAAAGCGAAACGGTTATCTTGCTCTTCCCCCTGTGCGAATGACCCATAGAATGCTGAGAGTTGGCAAAAGGACAAGCTTCCTCCCTACCCAATTCCCTAAGAATCCCTAAAGTTCTCAATAGTTGCAAAACACAAAAATTTGCAAAATGTCAAAACTCAAAAATTTGACAAACTATAGTGCACACATCAAAAGGCACAAACAACAGTGATTTTCATCACTCCATATCCCCAATCCCTTGCTCAAAAAAAAAAAAAAAATCAAAATAAACAGTGATCTCATCACTACAATGAGCAAGTATCCCAATACAATTGAAGAAAAGAAGGGAGTTGACCTTGAATCCTTGGAACTCTCAACATTCTGTAGGTCATAAGGCAAGCTTCAATACCAAATCGGTAACAGAAGTAAACCTCCCGCATGACGATATATCTGTCACATTAACTTGCGTACAGATCACTGTTTGCATGTGGATGAGCTAGCTTATGGCATCCTGGATTACACTACAGATTAATCTTAGTAAATACAACAAAGGAATTCGTGGAGCTAATTAGGTGATCCTCAGTACGAGTTCGGTTGAAAGCCCATCTGGCACTGGAGGTATCCTAACAAATACCACTAAATGAACTCAATTGCACACACAGGGATGTTAAATAACTCGGTCAAAAACAGGTCCGATTCATACCTTGTTCAAAAGTCTTGTAAGATAAAGTACAATCATGGATAGTGAGTTAAAACTGTCTGAGTCTAAGAAAAACTTAGCTACATTTCTAAACCAACTGCGCTACTTTTCATCCTTACAATACCATCAAAAAAATACAAAAAAAGAAAAACCACATGTATACATACAAATTCATTTACCATAGCAATCGTCTAAAAAAAAAAAATAAACAGAATCCCAAACAGTCTATGGTGCCATAGCCAAACATTACAAATCTCATTCATCCATTTCATCTCTGCATATCACATATAAATCAAAAACATTTGCATTCATCATAGCATATGCATCCATCAAAATAAATCAACATGCATACATCCATATTCATCAACCATCATGCACAAGATCAAAGAAAATCAAAACAACAAAAACAACAAATAAATGCAACACAAAAACAAAAAGCAATAAACATTTCCAGACACAAGTGCTCTTGCACTTAACCTCTTGGCATAGAAAAAATGATGTCGGGGTCTACATTGTCGCTATCCTACTCCCTAAGAAGGCTACCATAGCCGGACCGCTCCACGGGAAGACATATTTTCTACAATTTCATCCCCAAACGACATCACAAAAGGGTCAAAGCCCACTCAAAAACAACAAATAAACGCAATACAAAAACAAAAAGCAATAAACATTGCCAGACACAAGTGCTCATGCACTTAACCTATTGGCATAGAAAAACTGATGTCAGGGTCTACGTTGTCGCTATCCTACTCACTAAGAAGGCTACCATAGCCGGACCGCTCCACGGGAAGACAGATTTTTGACAATTTAATCCCAAAATGGTGTCACAAAAAACAATAAAACAACAAAAAATGCAACACAAAACAAACAATAAACATTGCCAGACACAAGTGCTCTTGCGCTGACCCCCTAGCATAGCAAAATTGATGTCGGGGTTTTAATTGTCACTATCATACTCCCGAAGAAGGCTACCATAGCCGGACCGCTCCACGGGAGGACGAATTGCCGACAATTCAATCACCAAATGGTGTCACAAAAAACAACAAAAATAGTACAAAATTCAACAAAAACACAGCAAAAATAATGCCAGACACAAGTGCTCTCGCACTTAGCCTCTAGGCAAAGAAAATCAATGTCGAGGTTCAAATTATCACTCTCCTACTTCCCCAAGAAGGCTATCATAGCCGGACCGCTCCATGGGAAGTTAGATTTTGATGATTTCACCTCATTATGACATCACCAAAAGGGTTAACACCCACCAAAAATAGGTCCATATGTTGGAAAAATTGCACATGCTTAACGGTAAACCCTCTAAAGGCAACCTTGCACAAGTCATCTTGGGTCAAGCGACTCGTCGCTTCTCTCACGAAGGTCATTCCCTCATCGATTCGTCGCTTGAGGGGGTAGTCACACTTAGTCACCAATCAAAAATCACACACCCAATTAAGGAAAACGACATGCATTCAAAGAATCATTGACAAAGACAATCACGCTCCTGCTTGGGGCAGTAAACAAGCAACAATCAAATCAATCAAACACTTGGCATTTCGTGAATCATGAACACAAGGTTCCCCCTGAGGATAAAAACGCCCTTCACTTGTTCATGACTGATCAATGTCTAAGTTCAATATTTCATGAATCATGAACACAAGGTTCCCCCTGAGGATAAAAACGCCCTTCACTTGTTCATGACTGATCGATGTCTGAGTTCAAGTCACACCTCACCAAAACAGGTTAATACTTGAAATCAAATTCCTTAGCTCGTTAGAAGCAAGGATTCAAGAATGCATGCCCTTTCCATACTTGGGGCATCAAAAGTTGGTTAGGTTACCAAGAAACCCTAATCATTAGTGCTTTGGTTATCTATTTTTGCTCAGCACTGCGTCACCCACAGCGCTTCCCAAAAATGGGCATCTGTAGACATCAAAACAACACCAATCCGATTATGTGACTGCAAACACTGATCGCTTTGACAAACACAGCCCCAGGGGCAGCCCTCAGAGGTTAAATAGTGGTCTTAACCACTTTCATAGCAATTTTGTGAGGTCAAGGAGCAATTTGGCACACTTGGACACTTTGCCCAGTATTCGTCTCACCCCCGGACGAATTCAAAATAGAATCTGTCCCACCCTAGGACGAATTCTGAATCCGTCCCTGGGTGGGACGAATTCCAAGCTTAACGGGCAAAAAGGCAAATGGTGCCAAGTGGCAGCCCAGAACAGTCAGTTAAGGGCTCCTACCTTGCACGCATGTGTAAATGGACATAGGGGCCGTTAGAGGACTGTTACAAAAAGCATTTATCAAAGTTCAAGTCAATTGGGGACTCCCCTCCCTCATGGGAAGACAAGATTGCCACATGGCGCCCATGGCCAACACTTGGCTTTTGTGCTTCCCTCCCAAAAGAGACCCCTTGGGTCTATAAAAGGTGGGAATTTTCTCACCCAAAACATGCAGGTGGAAGGAGTGTTCAAGCAACGAAGTGCTGCCGAATCGAAGACTCACTTGCATCCCCCTTTGTTCACCTTCCTACATCCATCAATCTCTTTTGCAAGGGAGGTTGTTGGGTGGCCTTGGAAGCTCGAACCTTACTCAAATCCGACGCATGGACATCTGAACCTACCAATTCGCCGACCCCCAATCCTAAAAGGTTTTGGGCCCATCCTTGGTGGATTGGCTCCAAAATCGAGGGCCAACGGTGGGAGGCCCACTTGGGCACCCCCGCACCCCCAAGTTCTAATTTCAGTTTTTGAGCACTTTAGATTAATTTTTAGATTGCATTATGTGTTACTAGGTCTGATTAGTCTATAATTGCAATTTTGTAGCTTTTGGTCAGAGTTTAGGGTGTTTTGTATTGCTTTATCATTTCGCTAACTTGCAGGTGTCAAGGTTAAATTCCCGAGGGAGGAGGCCAAATTGGGAAAATCCGACCATCTGGGTCGTCCCAAAATGGCCCCAATTACCTAACCCCCTGTTTGCAGGAGTTTTGCAGGTCCCGAGATCCGACATTGGAGCAGCAGCAGGTCAATTTCTCCTATTCAGAAGAATTCGTCCCACCCAGGGACGAATTACAGTCAGAATTCGTCCTGCCCAGGGACGAATTCCAGTTTAAGGTGAATTGGCCAGCTGCCTCAGTGGCAATGGCCTTCGGTGACTGTTCTTACCTTCCGTCAGATTTTGAAGCAATTTGGATTCATTGTTTTCATGGTTTCGAGCAAATATTCGTATGCATATTTTGTTAGTTTTAGAGAGAGAATGCTTTTCATTTGCAACAGGTGCTACTAACGTCTTGATCATTTCTTTGTTTGTAGGAGAAGCAGCAGAGGCGAAGAACCCATCAACATCAGCGGCGGCATCATCTTAGCCCGCCCAGTGCAATCATGGGCACGTGGAAGGAGGAACCATTCAACGATTGTAATCAAACCTTATTTGCGCTCCTAGCCCCTGAAAAGGGAGGAGGCATTATTGTAACAGAGATCGAAAGAAATTAATGAAAGGGCTATTTTTCTTTATCTGATTGCGTCTCTTCCAATGTGTCTCTTTTCCGTTTCATGCAATTTACATTCCTAGGACTTAAGCGTGCTTAATTTTGAATGCAATTGCACTTGGTGTTTCCTTGGACCGGAATCTCGTGCTTTCACTCATGAAGGATTTTAACTTTTCTCCACTTTTTACCTTTAGATAATGAAGTTGGATTTGGAGGAATAAAATCTAATTTTGATTCTTAACTTCAAAAACTAATTTTTTTTATCTTCTCCCATACATCCTTGGCTATGGTTAAATCTCTAATTTATGGTTAGAATTCATTTGCTACTCCGAACATGATGATTGCTCAAACCTTTTTGTCTTCCTTATATTTTTATATATTTTCTCCTATAGTAGGATAGGTTATGGGTCATGGCACCATATAATACTTCCCATACTTTCTCAAACTAAATTTATGTCATGAGTTTGGTTTTCTATGAAACATAATTGTTTCCCCTAAAAAACTAGAAATCCAAAAACAAGAATCTTGGTACTCCACTACCAAAGTAAAATTTTACAAAAATTGAATACTCTTCTTTCACTAAATTTACCTAAAAAATTATATTTGACGAGTATATATATGCCTAGTGTTTTGAAAGTTTTTCAAAAAATAAAAAAACTCTAAGGTCTTGTCGGGTAAAAGAAATATGATATAGTAATATTTCTTCTTACTCCAATATTTTTTAAATTCTAATTTATTAAAAAATAATATAGTCTTTTATTTTGGTTACTATTTTTTAATGGAGGTGATATTAATTTTTACCTCTTGAATATCTTCTTTACTAGTTATGTTGGAGAATAATTTTCTTCCCTGGAAATTTTATCTTAGACAAAAATGACTTCATGTATTATGTGTAACCTTGGTTGCTTGTGTTTGTTTTACATTCATGCATATTGGGTGTGCTTTAGAAGAATTCCTAACTTTTTTTAACATAAATCTTAGTTGCATCTTCTAGTTTCTTTTTGAACATGTTTGAACTTTGGGTAATGTAGTGATAAATAACTACACCTTTCAAAAGTAGAATTCTAAGTCACGAATAAGCACATGAAGAAAGGTCCAATAAAAAATACGCAATCAAACAAAATCCATGTCTCATGAGCAAGAAAATTCCAAAGGTTAGAAGTTCCTAAATCATGAATAGAAGGTAATAAAAAATTGTTTCAACAAGAAACTGAAGGTGGAAAGGCCTGATGATCTGAAGATAAGTAGCCCCAAAGGATGAAGAGAAACTTCCAAAGAGAAAAATTCTAATACATCAAAGGTCAAATCAATAACGTGCACATTATTTGAGGAAGATTGTTTTTTCTACAAAATATATCATATATCTTTGATAAAGGACAAAAGTAGCGTGGAGCCACAACATAATCAACTCAAAGATCTAGAATATCAAAATAAAGCAATATTATACACCCAAGTGATGGGAATCCGTGTAAAATGGGTAGATGACAATTAAAGAGGTAGTTGCATATCCAAGGGCTAAAATTGATTGATATTCATATCATCAGATCTAGAAAATCCTAAAGGGATTGAAAGTAAATAAAGGACATGACTTAGTGTTTTAAATGACAACCACTTAAAAATATTTGCGTGAGTTTTAGATGGAAAATCCTCCCTTGTAAATTTATAAGTAGGATTAGTCTTATGTTTGTAAAGGATTGGCAAGTTTAAGTTTCATTTATTTGTAGGCTTTCCTTTCATTTCTCTCTGTAAAAATAATTACAGTCCTTGAGTGACTTGTGGGCAATTTATGTAGAATTTTACTTATATTTATATATACATGAAAGCCTGTATCTATTTTTAGCCTTTGTCTATAGACCCATGAATGTATATGTATGTGTGTTTATGATCTTTTGTATGAATTTCAGGTGTGCTAAGTCTATGTGTATGTGAAAACTATATATATTTTTGGACTAAGTCACTTATTAGCTTGGCTTTCTTATGGGACCTACATGCTCATATATGCATATAACTTGTAGATCATAATTTCTTCACTATGTCGAGAAGAGTAAGTATTCACCATTGAAACATAGTGTTTAAACCTATTTTTGTAGGGAGATCTTAGCAGATCTCTTTGCGCATCACCCCCTATTGCTTTTAATTATTGAGTTTGCTTACTCCTTACACCCCCATTTTATCTTGGTAGAGTAGAAAGTGCCTTGAAGATCATATCTTAATAAGGATATAACATTGTAAAAACTCTCAAAGATACTCAATTGAGCCAAACCCCATGCACTTGGTTATGGCTTGTTGTGTTGCTTCGAGATAAGGAATAATTGTCTTAGATAGAGACAATAAAAGATGATAACCATTTAATAATACACTTGGTGGGACCCCTATGACACATCATTGGTCCCATAATCATAGCAAGGAGTACTATTAAGACTTGGTGAGGGTCTTAGTATGTTCCTCACTTTCTAAAGTGCCTCTCTGAGTTGATAACTTTGCTCTAGAATAAACACCAAAATAAACCACTACTAAAAATACAAAATCAAGGTTCGAGTAAAGACCTCTATCTATTTGATATCTAGAAGCAAGAAGTTGTATTCAATTGGCAAGTCCATTGAAATCCAAAGGACCCATCGATCTAGGATATCTATCCCATATTAAGAATAGTACTGCACATGGGGAGAAAATAACCTACTATGACCTCCAGATCTACCAATAATTTGGGGAAGATTTATAGTATCCCTACTAGAGATTTTTCTTGAATATATTGGTGAAATTCCAACATCCCCATTAGAATACATACAAGAGATGGTTTTCCTATTTTAGGTGTATAACATCACTAAGTAGGGTGTGGTCCTGAGGCTGTTGGTGGCCTCTCTAAAAGATAAGGCTTTCCATAAGTATAGTTCTTTATCTCCATTTTCAATCTCTAAATAGGATTAGTTAGCTGCCCTAGTCATGAGCAATTTCATATAGAAAGCAAATAGAGAAAAAATTAGGCTAGGTACTCCTCCAAATGATGCATCTATAGGGTAGATACATAAGAACTATGTAGAGGATAAAAATGAAATTTGCCACTACCCTAAATAACAAGAGCAGATTTTAGAGGAGCCCCTCCACATGAACCATGAAGGACCCAAGTCTACAAATCATAAAGAGTCTAAAAAGGCTCATGATAAGTACAAAATTTTTGGGTCATACCTCTTCTACCCTTCTAATCACCAAGCAAGATGATGGGAGTATTCTACCTTGGACCCTCCATTTTTTGAAGAGGCTAGGCAAGAGCATGCAAAGGGCCTCTTCATATGCAAGGATGAAGATACCCTAGAAATATTGAACTCAAAGGGAGGAACTAACCTCAATGGTATCAACCATGGAAATATTTTTGAGACCTTGTTCATTGAGGTAAAAGGGCTGCAAAAGATTCCTAGTCTCATTTGGGTAATAAATTTTTACCCAAGAAACTAGATAAAAGGAAAGAAATAACGGACTTGAGTAGCTAGTGAGGGGCCCTTAACTTCATGCCAATCGATAAAGTCCACTCACTTAAAAATATGTACATATGTATCATAGGTGATCTCAGTTTCATGAGATATCAGAAGTCCCCATGAAGAGAGACACTCTTCACATATATGTGACATACATTTCGACCATAAGAATCAAATACATGTATAATCATTCCAATATAATCAATTTGATCAACTAGGAAAAATATATTTGAGTAGTCAATTCCATCCTTTACAACCATTTGTACCCAAAAACATTCTTCACTTATAGAAGGGAACAAGATCTAATTTATAATTCTTAATCAAAGAGTGATACTTAGCTAGTATGGCATCTTCCCACCATGGTTGGACCTTAGCCTAGGAATAGGTAAGAGGATATTTAAAATTACCAACCTTAAGGGAATGAATAAAAAAAATTAAATAAAGAAATAAGTTTTTCATAACGTATCACATGTTAATGCAATGGGAAACATTTATTTGTAAGGGCTATGATTTTTCTAGAATATTACCTTATTGGGCCATGGATTTATGCCAAAAATATTTTAAAAATATATTTTTTATGTTCTAACACTTAGGGAATAACCATATTGTCATGGGAATAACAATATGGTTATTCCCATATTCTAAGTAGTTTATAATTATGGTTAGATAGTTTTTTTTTTTGTTCTAACCATCATATTTAATATGATGGATTTCCACAACACTAAATATTGTATAAAGAGATGCACCCTTGACCATAAAATGTATGAGTAATAGATTCAATGTTATAGCCTCACATATTTTCTCAAAGATTACTTGCATTACACTTTATTTTATAAGCAATACAAATTATTTTTTTATTGTGCATATATTTTGTATTTTGATTTTTTATACTTTATTATTTATGAATTGAACTCTTTCTTAATATTAACTCAAAATTTTAAGTTTCAAATTATTTTTGTCATTTTAGAAATTTTATTTTAAGATATATGTTAAGATATGAAGGTTGCATCATAGGCTTGATCACTAGTCCAAAACTAATAATGGTGAGGAATGAAACTGATAGAAAAAGAGTTTCTTAGAACAAATCTATTGATGATTAGGATGTTTTAAAAGGAACAATGGAGGAGAGTATCCTTTTTAGTAACTGGAAAACTCCTATATGACCTATCTAAAGTGATCATATATGTTGAGATAGAGTGATTAAGTGAAATAATAGTTTTAAAAGTGAGAATAGTGATGGCACCCAAGAACATGATGAAGTAAAAGGTGGGGGATTCACCATTAGTTCCATAGAATAAATAAAATAGTGCCACAGTTTTGCTAATCACTCTAGAATCACCATTGGAAATGACACTGTCAAATGTGGACTTTAGCTCTAAGTTCTCAAGAACTATTGATGCAGGAGCATCCGGTGAAGTATGAGCAATCTTGCATCTTTTAATTTTTCTTTAAAGTTCTTGTATTTTTGAAGCAATTTGGTTCTTTTTCGGGGAAGGAGATGTCGTAAGACAGAAAGGGAAGTTGTTAAAGGAACTAAGGCAAAAGTTGGTGTGAGGTCACGAAATCGTGACCTCATTTGCTATAGCAAAGGCGGAGCAAGTTTCGTCGCGATATCGCGACGTCACGATATCACGACGGTTGGGTTGGCCGAGTCTTAAGTTGCGGAGGGGTCGCGATATCGCGACGTCGCGATATCGCGACCATGTTGAAGCTGTTGCAAGGAGTGGGGGTTGGAGTCGCGAAATCGTGACGTCGTGATATTGCGATGTCACGATATCGTGACTTTGTTTCAAAGCTGAGGGTGGACGTCAGTTGGGTCACGATATCGTGACATGTCACGATATCGTGGCCCAAGAAAAGGTCAAACTGAAGTGAACACGCGGACGGTCGGACAGGGTGAAATAGACACGTGGTTGCCACGTGTCTTAAAGGCAACACGACCAGTGGGGGATAGAGTTAAATTTGACACGTGGAGACACACTTGTAACAGATCAAAAGGATGAGGGCCACGTAATCGAAGGAGAGAGATATAGATGTCGACCAAGTTTAAGTATCTTGGAATGTTGTTTTTGGAGAAACCGTAGTTATAGGTGAGAGACTTAATGGCGGAGACAACGGTACTTAAAGACAGTCAGATTAAAACGGCGGGTGCAGGGTATGGGAAGCCATGAATGCAGGCTCTGGACGGATCGGACAGTTGCCATTTATGGCAGAAAACAAAAGGAAAGGAAAATCTTGAAATTTCAACGGAGGGAAGATGAAATTCGAATTGGTCTTTGGGCGGGAGCATTAATTGCAGGGAAGGCCGAGACCACATTAAAACGGGGAAAATTTGTATGGGAAAGGGGATGGTGAAGTTCGGGATCGAGGGGAAGTGAAGTCTGTATGCTGGAAAGGCTGCTGTAACAGAACTGTATTAAGCAAATTAATGAAAATTCTGTGAAATTACTGTGAATGTGTCTGTGTGAATCCCGGCTTGCCATCAAGTGGTATCAGAGCGGGAGCTCCTGAGCGTGTAACAGATCACCGGAGAGAGGCAGTTACACCAGGATCTATGGAAGAATTCTAAAAAATAAAAATAAAAATAATATATAATGCCTCCACGAAGAAACCATGGTGGAGTAGGAAATGTGGTGCCGGCCGAAGACTTCCGGGCCTTGCAGAGGCAAGTTCAAGCCCTGCAAGCAGAATTACGCAGAAGGCACGAGCCCGGAAGGGATGAGGAAAGTGAGGACGAAGTTGAAGAGGAAGACCAATCTGAGGAGGAGGAAGAGGCTATGGACCCTGCACAAGCTCGGTTATACAAGGCCATCTCTCAGATTGGAAAGCAACCAAAAATGGAGGTTTCCACGTACTCGGGTAACTTGAATCCAGAAGAAGTAATTGACTGGATAAATGATTTAGAGGAGTATTTCGAGTACGAGGAGGTTGAGGACCCTAATCGGGTCAGATTTGCTAAGACCAAGTTGAAGGGTCATGCCAACATTTGGTGGAGGGGAATACAGTTGGAGAGGAACAGACGAGGGAAGGAGAGAATAACCAGATGGGACAGAATGGTGGAGAAGCTGAAAAGACAGTTCATCCTGACAGACTACGAGTTGGATCTGTTAAGAAAGATGCAGAGTTTGAGACAGACGAACAGAACTGTCCAAGAGTACACCGAAGAGTTTTACAAGATTTCTATTAGAACAGGGCATTTAGAGGCAAACAAGGAAAAGGTAGCCCGCTATATCAATGGGTTGAGACTCGGCATCTAGGAAGAGCTGAGCCTAGTTCGGGTAAGCACCATTGAGGATGCTTACCAGTTTGCCTTAAAGGTAGAAGAAAAACTGAATAGGCGGTTTGAAGGCAAACAAAGAGGAAGGGGCCGTGGTGGAAGAACTGGTGGGAGGACCAGTGGGGAAAAGTACAAGGATCCGAAGAAGACGGGTGAAGCCAGTGGTAACCAAGATCAAAGAGAAGAAGATGTTTATCAGCCCCGAGACCAGAACAGTTACCCAAGAGGACGGGGTGGATCTGGACGGGGATTTGGAAGGGGAGTATTCCGTGGAACATGTTTCCATTGTGGTGAAGAAGGACATCGGGCATTTGAGTGCCCACAACACTGGGAAAGGACGAACAAGAGGTCTGAGGGTCCAGCCAGAGCTGCTGTGGCCGAGGAAGACACTGAGTCTGAGCATTCCAAAGAAGCGGAGAGAGGAGAAACAATGATTGTAAGAAGAGTCCTGTTGAATGAAGAGAAGGACACAGACCAGAGGAGAAGTTTATTCCGCACCCGATGTAAATGTGTGGGCAAGGTTTGCAATATAATTATTGATAATGGTAGCACGGATAACCTGGTTTCTGAGGAAATGGTTACAAAGCTACAGTTAGAAAGGAAGAAGCACCCGCACCCATATCGGGTCGCATGGTTGCAGAAGGACCATAAAGCTTTGGTCAATGAGCAGTGTTCCGTTAAATTTAACATTGGAAATTATTGTGATGAGGTCCTGTGTGACATCCTGCCCATGGATGCTTGCCACATGTTGCTAGGGAGGCCCTGGTAGTTTGACCGGAGTGCAGTGCATGATGGCCGTGCCAACACCTACTCATTGACAAAGAATGGTGTACGCCATAAACTAAAGCCCTTGAAGGATGCGGATGAAAAGGTATGTAACAATTCCAGAATCTGTTTAGTTGAGGGGAGAAAGTTCTTGGATGGGTTAAAGCATGAACATCTATGTTATGCAATAATCCCTAGAGTTGGGGGGAAGGAATGCCAAGATGCCCCAGCAGAAGTCCTAGATCTGCTGGAGGAATTTCCAGATATTGTGTCTGATAATGTGCCTAAGGGTTTGCCCCCAGTAAGAAAAATTAGCCACCATATAGATTTAGTACCGGGATCAAGCTTGCCAAATAAAGCTGCACACAGGATGACACCTGTAGAGACTGAGGAGTTAAATAGACAAGTCCAGGAATTGTTAGAGAAGGGGTTGATTCGGGAAAGTTTGAGCCCATAAGCAATACCTGTAGTGCTGGCACCAAAGAAGGATGGGGAATGGAGGATGTGTACAGATTCAAGGGCCATCAACAAAATCACTATTAAGTACAGATTCCCGTTGCCAAGAATGGATGATATCATGGACTGTTTAAGTGGAGCTGAATACTTCACAAAGATTGACTTAAAAAGCGGTTATCATCAGATCCGTATTCGGGAGGGAGATGAGTGGAAGACAGCCTTCAAGACAAGAGAGGGCTTGTATGAGTGGTTGGTAATGCCATTTGGGCTGTCCAATGCACCAAGTACTTTCATGCGGCTGATGAATGAAGTGCTGAAGGAGTTCCTGGGAAAGTTTGTTATTGTTTATTTAGATGATATATTGATATTCAGCAGGACCCTGGAGGAACACCTGATGCATATCAGGAGGGTCTTTGAAAAACTGCGAGAAGAACAGTTATTAATAAATCTAAAAAAATGTAATTTTGTCAGGAAAGAATTGGTTTACCTGGGGTTTGTAATCTCAGCAGAAGGACTGAAAATGGACCCCGAAAAGGTAAGAGCCATCATTGAATGGCCTACCCCAAGAAGCACAACAGAAGTAAGATCTTTTCATGGTTTGGCCAGCTTCTACAGGAAGTTCATAAAGAATTTCAGCAGTATTTGTGCACCTCTCATAGAGACAATGAGGGGAGATAAAAAGGAGTTCAAATGGACATCAGGGGCTGAAAGGAGCTTTGATACATTAAAGAGAAAAGTTACAGAACAGCCTGTTTTGGCACTTCCAGACTTTAACAAGGTATTTCAGGTGGACTGTGATGCCAGTGGTAGTGCAATAGGGGCTGTACTGAGTCAAGGAGGCAAGCCAGTTGCTTATTTCAGTGAGAAGTTAAATGATGCTCGAAAAAAGTATTTAGTCTATGACCAAGAATTTTATGCTATAGTTCAGGCTCTGAAGAAGTGGAGACACTATTTATTGCCAAAGGAGTTTGTACTGTTTACTGACCATCAGGCTTTGCAATACATTAACAGTCAGACAAAACTGAATCAAAGGCACATGAAATGGGTGGAGTTCCTCCAAAGTTATACCTTTGTGCTGAAGCACAGAAGTGGGAAGTCAAACAGAGTTGCAGATGCCTTGAGCAGAAGGCAGACTTTACTGATTAGATTGACAGTGGAAGTAGTGGGGTTTGAAGAACTGAAGGGTTTGTACCCTGCAGATCCGGATTTTGCAGAAGCCTGGAAGGCTTGCTTAACACTTGTTACGGTGGACCGAACAAAATGGTTGGATTTCCTAATCCAAGATGGAATGTTGTTCAAGGGAAGCAAATTATGCATTCCAAGGAGCTCTATGCGAGAGAACTTGATCAAAGAAAAGCACAGCGGAGGACTGGCTGGGCATTTTGGTCGGGATAAGACCATTGCACTGGTGGAGGAAAATTACTACTGGCCACAACTTCAGCAAGATGTGCGAAAGTTTGTGTAGAGTTGCAGAATATGCCAGATGGCAAAGGGTGCAAGGCAAAACACAGGACTGTACCAGCCATTACCTGTATCGGAGAGGCCATGGGAAGACATAAGCATGGATTTCATCCTTGGATTACCGAGGACACAAAGAGGAAATGACTCTGTATTTGTGGTGGTTGATCGATTCTCCAAAATGGCACATTTTATCCCCTGCCAAAAGACAAGTGATGCAGTTCACATTGCGGGGTTGTTCTTCAAGGAAGTGGTTAGACTTCACGGTCTGCCAAGAAGCATAGTTTCTGATAGAGATACCAAGTTTGTTGGATACTTTTGGAGAACTCTGTGGAAGAAGATGAAAACAGACCTGAAATTCAGTTCTGCATACCACCCACAGACTGACGGACAGACAGAGGTGGTGAACAGAAGCCTGGGTAATCTATTGAGGTGTTTGATAGCAGATCAGCCCAAGGGATGGGATTTAGTTTTACCGTAGGCAGAATTTGCGTATAACAGTTCAGTTAATAAAAGCACAGATAAATCTCCGTTCCAGATAATATATGGACACAGCCCGAGGAATGTGTCTGAACTGAGAAAGTTGGACAGGAAAGAAAAGTGTAGTGCCGAGGCAGAAGAATTTGTAGAACATATGAAAAGTCTGCATGAAGAAGTAAGGAAACAAATTGTGAAGATGAATACTCAATATAAGGAGAGGGCGGACCGGAAGCGGCGGTTCAAGGAGTTCAAGGTAGGAGATGAGGTCATGGTGCATCTCAGGAAGGAGAGATTTCCTGCCAAGACTTATAATAAATTGAAAATGAAAAGGTTTGGACCATGCAGAATATTGGGAAAGCGAGAGTCAGGAAATGCGTATGAAGTGGAATTGCCAAGTTGGCTTGATATTTCACCAATTTTTAATATCTCAGATTTAGTGGAATATCATGAGGGAGAAGGTACAAAAATGCAAAGTCCAAAATTATGGCAAATTCCAGCATCTACTCCAAGCACAGATGAGGCCGAGGAAGTATTGGATACTCGTGAAGGCAGAAGCACCAGGAATAAACAGTATACTGAGTATTTGATCAAGTGGAAAGGTAGGCCTATTGAAGATGCAACTTGGGTATCGGAGGCGGAGGTTGACCGATTGGGTCTTCCCCCAACAAAACAGAAGTGAGGGTCACTTCTAATCTACCCCGGGTGTCTGATGCAGGAGCATCCGGTGAAAGTATGAGCAATCTTGCATCTTTTAATTTTTCTTTAAAGTTCTTGTATTTTTGAAGCAATTTGGTTCTTTTTCGGGGAAGGAGATGTCATAAGACAGAAAGGGAAGTTGTTAAAGGAACTAAGGCAAAATTTGGTGTGAGGTCACGAAATCGACATGTCGCGAAATCGCGACCTCATTTGCTATGGCAAAGGCGGAGCAAGTTTCATCACGATATCGCGACGTCACGATATCGCGACGGTTGGGTTGTCCGAGTCTTAAGTTGCGGAGGGGTCACGATATCGCGACGTCATGATATCGCGATGTCGCGGTATCGCGACCATGTTGAAGCTATTGCAAGGAGTGGGGGTTAGAGTCGCAAAATCGTGACGTCGCGATATCATGACTTTGTTTCAAAGCTGAGGGCGGACGTCAGTTGGGTCGCGATATCGCGACATGTCATGATATCGTGGCCCAAGAAAAAGGTCAAACTGAAGTGAACACGCGAACGGTAGGACAGGGTGAAGTAGACACGTGGTTGCCACGTGTCTTAAAGGCAACACGACCAGTGGGGGATAGAGTTAAATTTGACACGTGGAGACACACTTGTAATAGATCAAAAGGATGAGGGCCACGTAATCGGAGGAGAGAGATATAGATGTCGACCAAGTTTAAGTATCTTGGAATGTTGTTTCTGGAGAAACCGTAGTTACAGGTGAGAGACTTAATGGCGGAGACAACGGTACTTAAAGACAGTCAAATTAAAACGGCGGGTGCAGGGTATGGGAAGCCATGAATGCAGGCTCTGGATGGATCGGACAGTTGCCATTTATGGCAGAAAACAAAAGGAAAGGAAAATCTTGAAATTTCAACGGAGGGAAGATGAAATTCGAATTGGTCTTTGGGCGGGAGCATTAATTGTAGGGAAGGCCGAGACCACATTAAAATGGGGAAAATTTGTATGGGAAAGGGGATGGTGAAGTTCGGGATCGCGGGGGTTAAAGTATGGTATGCTGGAAAGGCCACTGTAATAGAACTGTATTAAGCAAATTAATGAAAATTCTGTGAAATTGCTGTGAAT
>JAQPPZ010004006.1:0-88004 GCA_028583015.1 Wollemia nobilis
GGTTACATAGAAGAGTTGGTCACAACCACACTATTTTTAATAATTGACAAGCACAAGGTTCAAACCATAGGGGTTGCTCCCACCAAACCTATTTTGCCTTGTTATTGTTGACCTAATGTGAAGGGGACCTGATCGCTCAGGATTCATACCATCATCATTGGTTTGACATGCACGTAAAGGATTGAGATTAGACAATTACATTTGCAAACAGACTACCCTCGAGGTTTGAACCTAGGTGTCTTCTTGATAAGTTCCTAACCAGACAAACTTTTACCAATCCACCTAGCCCTCGAGGGCTTATTTTTTTATATTTGATATAATTAATTTTTAATTTATATTTATATTTTTATTGTAGTAAGATGTAAGGTACAACTAGGGGCACAACTAGGGCCATCCTTTGAGTGGTTTGAACTTGGTCCACTAGGTCCAAGGAGTTGGTATGTCCTTTGGGGTCTTATTAATCTTATTTACTTGATAATTTTTGTTGTTTTGTTTTCAAGGGCCTTTAATACGAAGAGACCTAGTCATCTTGCTCACCACTCCATCAAGAGCTTAAATAAATGTAATTCTTAATTTTATTGTAAGTCTTTGGGTTTCATCTCGGTGACCTAATTTTAATTTATATTTATATTTTTATTGAAGTAGGATGCAAGGTACAACGAGGGCCATCTTTTGAGTGGTTTGAACTTGGTCTACTAGGTCCAAAGAGTTGGTATGTCTTTTGAGCTCTTATTAATCTTATTTACTTAATAATTTTTGTTTTTTTGTTATTCATTTTTTAAGGTATATATATATATATATATATATATATATATATATATATATATATACTAAGGGCCTTTAATATGAAGAGACTAGTCATCTTGCTCACCATTCCATCAAGAGCTTAGATAAATGTAATTCTTAATTTTATTGTAAGTCGTGGTGTTTCATCTCGATGACCTAAGTTTGAATTGCAGGGAAAGAGGCCCCGTTGCCCCAGTATGTTCTTCTCTTTAAAAATAAATTTTGCAATTTATTAAACAAAGAAAAATTAAATATATATGATTAATTTATAACTAATATACATTATTCAAAATCTGAGCTTGAATAGTTTAATTTGATTTTTAGTTTCTACATTTATAATCTTCAAAATAAAATCTTTCATCAAGGCTACTTATATTGAACCTAAACAAAGTTTTTTTGCTTGGAGTGTCTTACATCAAGGGTTACCTGTTGGCAGCAGACTCAAGCATCTGGGTATTCATAATCTCATTTTCCCGGTTTGTGGACAAGCGAAAGATTTACTATATGTTTTTTGGTCTTGTGATTGGGCTCAGTCAGCTTGGGAGTGGCTTCTTGAAATTTTTAGACCTTTTATGCAGGAGGATTTTACTTGGGTGCATGTTATTTTGGGTGACCCTATTGCTTTTTCCTTCAACTTGGATGTTGTTTGGAATATTTTTAGAATTTGTACCTTGTTTTATCTATGGAAGTCCCGGAATAGAGCTGTTTTTTCTCAGCAAGATGTCGAACATGTCTTCTCTGTTGCTAATAAATATTATATATTTTTTGATTGTTGGTTACAGATTCAAGTACAAGTTAAAAAAGTATAGGTGGAGTTGCAGTACTTGCGTACCCTCATGGATCATTGGGGGAATGCACCTTGCATTATGAGTCATGTGCATCTTCCTTCCCCTTCCATTTGGCAGTAATTTCTCAACTTCTTTCTTTTCGAATGCATATTTAATACTTTTTTGGCAGTTGTTATTCGTAGTTTGTGGGTTGTTTCTGACACTCTTGTATACTCTTAACCACAATGGTTAATGTATTGGTTTATGGTGTGTGCTAATCCCACCCACCTTTTTTGTATGATTAAAAATTATTTTATTAATATAATGGCTTTTTCATCCAAAATCTTTCCAAAATAAAATACTTTTGAAGTCTAAAGTCAAATTAGTCGAGTCTTAGCAATCCCTAATATTTATTCCACCCAAATCTACTCCTTGGAAAACCATGGTTAGATCACCAACGACAAACTGGTCCCCAAATATCTCATACCCCTAACCACGTGACCACCCGCAATTGCACAAAATTTAATGATGGGCCTTCGTTGGCTTCGGTACATGCATTGATTGCCTTTTCAAAAGAAATAATTTAACATTATGAGAAAAAACATTTAAAACTTAAAGAAAAAGATATCGTAGCCTTCGAAGGCCAACATTACGAGATTATCGTTACTTCAAAACTACGCATACTTGACACGTTATGTACGCGCAAGTCCCGAAGAAGTCACTGGGGGAACTTCACGGGAGGTTTCGACCATCGCGATTTCAAGACTACAAATCCCGACGATAGAAAAAGCAAAAGCAAAAGCTACTTAATGTGTTTTCCCTACCAATAAGCTAATTAACATTCTATTCCCCACCATGGTTTCTAACTTAAGAGGGGGTTTACAATAAGCGGTTTTACGATAGGCGGTTTTCGGACTTAACGATATCCTTTTTCTTGATTTATGTCTGAGGCGTTTTCAAAATCGTAAGAGCGGTTTTGCGGAGCGTCACAGTGAACGATGGACGAGGCGAACTTAGTCGAGGGGTTGTGAAGGTGTGGATTTTGTTTGCTAAATTTGGCAAAAATAAGTGAGATTTTATTTTCTCGTATTTTGAGTCAAATTTGAGGGCGAAAGATAGGTCCCAAGAATTTTGGATGCTTTCTGTGAGATTGTCTAGTGATGTTCCCACGCGTGGTCTCATTGGCATTGTGTGATGTTTTTAGAAGACTGGAGTGTAAATGCTGACTGAAAATCATCTGGTTTCAGGTTTAAATTTGGTTTTGTTTAGTCATTGGGCTCTGTGGTTGAAAGTTTTGAAGGAATCGATCGAAATGATGTAAGGATTCTATCAGGCATTCTGTTGAAGGTGCGTGATTCGATGACTTTATTTTGAGCGATTTTGGTTTGGATTTTTATGTTTTGTTTAAGTTAAATTTTAGACTAAAACACAGAGCGATGGGATTGAGAAAAACATGATTTGCCAATTTTAGGTTTGAGTATGGGGATCATCTCGTCTCGTAGGGTCAGAGTTTGGCAAAATCCTCAAAGCATTTGTCTAGCAAGTAAGGGATGCCTGCGCTTTAGATTTTTAGAGAATTTGATTGAAAATTTTGTAGTTGTATAAGATAAATTAGTGTTAAAAACTTGGTCAAAATCTAAGAGGAGAGGAAACATATTTCAGATTTAAATGTGGTGAATATTTGTTTAAGAAATTAGTTGGGATTGCAGCAAATAACTTGTTGAGCATAGGATAAGATATTTGGATTTGAATATGACAATTTTTTATTCAAAATCGGTCTCAATAATGGCCAAAATTTTGTTTTTGGAGCATTTTGATTTAGCAGAGTGGAATCTTGGGGAAATCACGAGAAGCAAGAGTTTGTTCTCTATTTTCTATAAGGTAGGATATTATACTACTATGTGTTCGTATGGTTCACTTGCATCATTTGAACTAATTTTGAAACTGTCTATAAATGGGGGAATAACCTGAGGGGTCATGATCATCGGGTTTTAGATTCAAATAGGGGCAAAATTTTGGTAAAATCACTATGAGAAAGGGCATCTGGCATTTTGGTGGAAATGAGTCTCACGCACAGGCGATCAGGGCAGTACAGAGGGGCCTCAGCAAGTAGTAGCGAGAATGAAGTCTACAACATCCTTCTTGTGCACAACATGTGTTAGGACCCTCCTAACATATTGTAATTATATTTATCAGGGGTGCGTCTTTCCAATCGCACCCCATCCTTCATATTTATGGTACATCACCATATTCATTTTAAAACATCAAATACATTCATTTATATATATATCAATATTGCAGGTTAAACTCAATATTTTCCAAAAGCGATTCTTATCCAAAAACGATACACTTATTTCTGATTTAATTCTAACTTTCACATTGCTGGTGTCTTAACATCTGGATCAGAGCTTCAGATTTCACCTTCCGCTGTCATAAATTTTTTTTATATATACAAAAAAAATCAGAGGCGTATTATTAATCGAGATCGGCAAAAGTTTATAATAGTCGGGTATAAAATAAAGCTAAATCGATCGCGTAATAAAGCTAAATCGATCGCGTTTTGTCGTCGACGTGAAAGCGCAGGGTATTTGCGATCACATTTTGTTCGTAGTGAATTATCCCACATAGCGGGTGTAGGAGTTTTTTCCTAGTTTATAAGGTGGGCAGCACGCTTATTAAAGCGTGACTTCGGTCACGCCTGCCCTTGACCAACCTTCACGTGTACCCTCTACCGCTTGTCGATTATCCCTCGTCGCTCTGTGCACTCTGTGCTCCATTATGCCTCTGTTGTCAGTCCTGTCGCCTATTGTCGCTAGTCTACTGTCGTCTCTGTCAGTCCATCCCACCTGCTCTCTATCGCCTACTATCACCTCTGTTAGTCCAGCCGCTCATTGTCGCCGATCATTGTCGCCTCGCTAGTACTTGCTACCTGTTGTTGCCTCTGTCGATCCTTGTCGCCTGTTGTCAGGTTGCATCTGTCATTCTTGCCGCCTACTGTCGTCCTTCCAGCCACAAACCACTGTGCACTCTCGGGGGGCCAAAATAAAAAAAAAAGTTGATAGGGCATTGCCCACTAAATTTTTGAAAAAACAAACAATTATTTAATTTTTAAATTTTTGCTCACCTTGATCGTTACCTAGTCACATTGATCGTTACCTACACCAACCGCAATGGCCGACGAACGACGATCACTGGATTCCATCCACGAGAAACACGAAAGGCTCGCTGAAGAAGTTAAACAAGAAAGAGAGGAGAATTCTCGTACCACAAGAGAACTCTTCAAAAAAATATTTGCAATGGATGTTAAACTTGATGCCATCAGTCAAAAATAGGCAACAACACAGGCAAACTCAACCAACAATGGGTCATCAAACCGAGCAATGTTAGGAGGTCCACAAACTTCCATTCTACCATGGACGACCAAATTAGACTTCCCAAAATTTGAATGCGGAGACCCTACAAACTGGATCTACCGAGCAGAGCAATATTTCTCACTAAATCAAATTTTGAAAATACAAAAAGTGCATATCGCCTCCTTCCATTTGGAAAATGATGCCATCCAATGGTACCAATGGTTCGAGAAAACTAATGGCACTCCTACGTGGTCAACCTTTACACAGAACCTATTAGTACGATTTGGCCCTAGCAAGTTTCAAAGCTTTACAGGGGCCCTCACTAAATTATGCCAAACCACTTCAATAAGCGAGTACCAAGCAGAATTTGAAAGGTTAGCTAATTGAACATCCGGATTAGACGTTGCCTTCTTTCAAGAATGTTTTGTTAGTGGATTAAAAGAAGAAATTCGAATTGAGGTGCAAATGTACAACCCTACAAACATGTTAGAGACCATCGGCTTAGCGAAATTAGCGGAAGACAAAATCAAGGCATGAAATCGGTCCACAAAACCAACTTGGGGGAAACCATCAAACACTTATACCAACCCCAAACCAATGCAAAATGGACGAACCCAAAACTCCTACACAACCCCCAAAATTAACCCCGCTCTACCAATTAAACGTTTGAGTTTCGAGGAAATGAAGGAAAGACAAGCTAAGGGTCTTTGCTACCATTGCGATGAGAAATTTGATAGAAATCATAAATGTGCCTCACGAAAATTATATATTCTAGATGCCATAGAGGAAGGGAATTCTACTGAAGAGGAACCTGAACTCGAAGTAGAGGTATTATCCAACACACTTGAAAGTGACGAAGAAAATGCACCAAAGGTTTCCTTCAACGCCCTTGCCGTATTTTTTGCCCCTCAAACAATGCGAGTAAAAGGGTATTTTAAGAAACAAAACCTTACCGTGCTCCTAGATTCTGGTAGCACGCACAATTTTATCAATCCAAAGGTGGCTAAACAAGCAAATTTTTTTATATACCCTTGCAATAACTTCGAAGTGATGATTGGAAACGATAGAAAAATTGCATGCAAAGGAAAATGCAGAAATATAAAACTAACTATGGGAGTTTATACCATGCAAGGCGACATGTACGTCCTACCCCTAGGGGGATGCGACATTGTACTAGGCGTACAATGGTTAAGAACCTTGGGCGTAGTCCAATGGGAATTTGATGAACTATGGATGAAATTCATAGCAAAGAACCAAACCTATATTATCCAAGGCCTGAAATCAGGACCTTCCCAAATCGTCGACTCGCATAGAATGGAGAAAATTATCCGAAAAGGGAACAAAGGAATGGTCGCCCAATTATTTTCAATTCAACCTAGTCACCAAAAAGACGAGACACCAGAGTTACAAAATATTTTAGACCACCATAAGGCGGTATTCAACGAACCAAAAGGACTACCTCCACAATGAAGTCACGATCACACTATTCCACTATTTCCAGGGCATCAACCTCCTAATATTAGACCTTATCATTATCCATACCTCCAAAAGACCGAAATAGAGAAATTAGTACAAGAGCTTCTTACGACATGAGTCATTAGACCTAGAAAAAGCCCTTACTCCTCTCCAATTATTTTAGTTAGAAAAAAGGATGGTTCGTGGCGTTTATGTGTCGATTTTTGAGAGCTTAATAAAATGACCATCAAAGATAAATTTCCTATTCCGGTCATAGACGAGCTACTAGATGAACTCCATGGGGCGGCTTACTTTTCCAAGTTGGACTTACAGTCAGGCTACCACCAAATACGAGTCGCTGAAAAGGATATTCCTAAGATGGCCTTTCGCACTCACGAAGGGCACTACGAATTCTTGGTGATGCCATTTGGCCTTACCAACACTCCTTCTACCTTTCAAAGTCTAATGAATAAGGTATTTCACCCTTTCCTTCGTAAATTTATATTAGTTTTCTTTGATGAAATTTTGATTTATAGAAAAACATGGGAAGAACATTTGGACCATGTTAGACAAGCGTTCCAAATCTTGAAGGAAAATCAACTTTATGCAAATAGATCAAAGTGTTCCTTTGGGAAACAAGAAATTGAATACTTAGGGCATATTGTCTCAAAGGAAGGCGTGATGGTAGATCCTTCCAAAATTGAGGAGGTGAAAAATTGGCCTATTCCAAAAACCTTAAAAGCTCTACGTGGGTTTTTTGGACTAACGGGATATTATAGAAAATTTGTCCAAAATTATGGTAAAATCGCTGCTCCTCTAACAACATTACTTAAGAAAAATGCTTTCAAATGGTTGCCTAAAGCGGACGAGGCCTTTATCACCTTGAAAAATGCAATGTGTACCACCCCTGTTCTAGCCATGCCCAACTTTTCTAAACCGTTCATCATTGAAAGTGATGCTTCAGGAATAGGAATGGGAGCCATACTCATGCAGGATGAAAGACCTCTAGCTTTTATAAGCAAAGCATTTTCTCCTAAGAATTTAGCTCGCTCTACATATGAAAAAGAGATGTTGGTGATTTTCCATGCTATTCAACACTGGAGGCCTTACCTTATTGGCCAACATTTCATTATACGCACCGACCATCATAGCTTGAAGTATTTTTTGGAACAAAGGACTAATACCCCGAAACAACAAAAATGGGTTACTAAACTTCTTGGCTATGATTATGAAATTACATATAAAAAGGGCAAGGACAACATGGCAGCCGATGCACTTTCTAGAAAATTTGAAGATATGCCTCAAGTCCATGCTCTTTCCTCCCTTATTCCTAAATGGGTAGATGAGGTGCATGAAGAATGGATAAATGATCCTACTACCTACGCCTTAATTCAACAACTTCAACATAATCCTAGTAGCAAACCTCCATACACTTGGAAGGATAATATATTAAGATACAAAGGGAGGATGGTCCTCACACCCAATTCAACTTATCGAAGAAAAATTCTTCATGAGTTACATACCTCACCCACTGCAGGCCACTCAGGGTTCTTAAAAACCTATAAAAGAGCCACTACCTCCTTCTATTGGGTAGGAATGAAAAATTACATCAAAAACTTTGTAAAAGAATGTGAAGTTTGCCAAAGACAAAAGGGGGAGACCATCGCTACTCCAGGATTACTTCAACCTCTTCCTATACCCACCAAAACATGGGCAGATATTTCTATGGACTTTATTGAAGGATTACCTAAATCAAGCAGAAAAACAACCATTTTCATAGTCGTCGATCATTTATCTAAATATGCCCATTTTTGTCCAGTGGCTCATCCTTTTACCACTAGCACTATAGCCCACCTCTTCCTCGATAACATCTTTAAATTACATGGTATGCCCTCCATAATTATTAGTGACAGGGACCCAACTTTCACTAGCACCTTTTGAAAGGAATTATTCAAATTACAAGGTACTCAACTTCGTATGAGCTCCGCTTACCATCCTCAAACCGATGGCCAAACCGAAGTTGTAAATAAATGCTTGGAAACATACCTTTGATGTTTTGTTTCTACTCAACCACTCCATTGGGTAAAGTGGATTTCACTAGCGGAATGGTGGTACAACACTTCATACCATACGTCCATCAAAATGACTCCTTACGAAGCACTATATGGTCAAACACCACCATCCCTCACTTCCTATATTCTAGGGACTACAAAAGTCCATGCGGTGGAAACAGAACTTGCTAATCAAGATGACATACTACGGACCCTAAAAAAGAACCTACACACCACCCAACATCGCATGAAGCAACAAGCCGATCAACATAGAAGCGAACATAGTTTCCACGAGGGTGATATGGTTTTCTTACGTCTCCAACCTTACCGGCAAACCTCTCTTAAACAAAAAGGTTCTCAGAAGTTAGCACCCAAATTTTACGGGCCGTATAAAGTTCTCCAACGTATTGGGACCGCTGCTTACAAACTTGAGCTTCCTTCCTCTTCCAAACTTCACCCCGTATTTCATGTATCTTGCCTTAAGCTTGCAGTCGAAACGCATATCACGACACAAACCACTCTTCCAAAAATTTTTGAGGATGGAGTACTTTTAGTCGAGCCAGAAGCTATCTTGGATCGTCGCTCTCGTCACCTTCATTCTCGTGATATCACGAAAGTTTTAATCCATTGGAAAGGTCTACCTTTAGAAGACGCGACGTGGGAAACTCTTCACGATATCCAGTAGCAATTTCCAAATTTCCAACTTTGAGGACAAAGCTCCTTTAATGGGGGTGGCATGTTAGGACCCTCCTAACATATTGTAATTATATTTATCGGGGTGCGTCTTTCCAATCGCACCCCATCCTTCATATTTATGGTACATCACCATATTCATTTTAAAACATCAAATACATACAATATATATATATATATATAATATATATATATATATATATATATATATATATATATATATATATCAATATTGCAGGTTAAACTCAATATTTTCCAAAAGCGATTCTTATCCAAAAACGATACACTTATTTTTTATTTAATTCTAACTTTCACATTGTTGGTGTCTTAACAACATGCTGGCATATCATGCTGCCCTACGGTTTCCAGAGGTTCGAGCAGTGGCTGCTGCATTGAAAATTGTAGGTGAGCTTCGGAGTCCTCCCTATGTTGAATGGGATTCTAATATGGATCTTCTTGATTGGCATGGCATCTTCTTTGGTTTCCAAAGAGATAATGTCTGCAATCATTGAGAGCATCTCATACTACTTTTGGCTAACATCCAGATGCGATTGCAGCCACCTCCTGATATCATAGATCAGCTTGAACCCAGCGTTGTTGAAAATTTGAGAAAGAAAATCCTTAAAAACTATGATAATTGGTGTGCATTTCTGGCAACGAAGTCTAATGTTTGGACCCCAAACCGCAGGAGAGCGTTGATTGGTGCCCGCAGGGAGTTGCTGTATATTTCTTTGTATCTTCTTATTTGGGGGGAGGCTAAAAATTTAAAGTTTATGCCAGAGTGTTTGTGCTATATTTTCCACCATATGGCTATGGAGCTGAATAGAATCTTAGAGGATTATCTGGATGAAAATATAGGACAGCCAGCATTGCCTGCTTATATGGGAGAAAATGCATTTTTGCAAAATGTTGTCACTCCTTTGTATCAAACTGTCAAAGCGAAGGCATAATCGAGCTATGGCGGTAAGGAGCCTCATTCTTCCTGGAGAAATTATGATGACATGAATGAGTATTTTTTGAGCAATAGGTGCTTTGATCAGTTGAGATGGCCTCTTAAGCTGAGTAGTAATTTCCTTGTTATGCTGAATCTGGATAATTAGCAATAGCAAGCGGTCGGATTGCAGAGGTTCACTGCTATGTTACGGAAATAGAAGGTAGGAAAGACAGGTTTTGTAGAGCAATGCTCCTTTTGGAATATTTTTCGTAGTTTTGATCGACTTTGGATTATGTATATCCTTTTCCTGCAAGATGCAATTCTTGTAGCCTAGGAAGGCAAAGGGATTCCTTGGAAAGAGTTGAAAAACAAAGATACACAAATTAAGATGCTTAGTGTGTTCATAACTTGGGCAGGCCTTCGACTACTACAATATTTTCTTGATATTGGCACACAGTACAGTTTAGTGTCAAGAGAAACTCCTTTACAAGGAATAAGAATGTTTTTGAAAACTATTGTGGCAACAGTGTGGACAAGTTTAGTGTAAGAGTCGACTGAGCGCTAATGAATACTTGGAGAGAAGTCAATTGTAACTTAAGTTAGAGTGTGTATATGATATTGAAAGGAGGAAGGGACTTGCATTCCATGTCAAGTCAAGTTGATAGATGTTCAAATAATCATAAATTCATGTTGAATAAAAAAAATGAATAGTCTAATGGACATTGATTACTAAATTTGATAGAAACAGCCAAATGATTCCTTTACATAGAAGATCCAAAATTTTATGTGTAGAGTTTGAATTTTATGAATTTTTTACCATGGCTTGAATATTTCAGAAAATCACAAAAAGAGGAGGATCACTCTTATGCTTAAAGTTCCTATTGATTTTCTCTCCAACTCCGAGTGTCTGTGTCACGGGGCTGGCTAGCTTGGCCGGGCTAAAACCGTGTGGCACTGTGTAATATCTTTGAGTCAACCTCTTCGGACGAGACTTACCAAGAGCCATGGACTACACTTTCCTATGTTTACCTGCACAAAGACATACACAACAAAATGGTATTTTTGTATTTTCTATGGGGCAAACACAAACACTTACAATGAAAGGGAACCTACTCTAACAAGAGCATCCACACAAAGCAAGATACAATTGGGACAACAATGTATTCTTATTAATCTAATAGAGCTTGTGACCGAAGATACACTAAGTTTTATCTGATAGGGCTTGTGACCCAAGATACACTAAATTTGGCATGAGGCCACAACACACTCACACCAAATTAAAAGTATGGAACTACATATTTTTATGGTCATGCTGGGAGGGCCGACTCAAGCACAGACTCGACGAGATTTTCAAAAACTCGCCAAGTTTGGTAACTGTGCTATCATGCATTACTGCTTCTATAAAAAACAAGAACCATCTGGGACTGATCTCAGCATACTTTGTTATTCCCACCTTCTGAGTTTCTTGGCAACCTTTGCCATTTGCTAGAGATTGCTCTTCCACAAAGGGAACAGTTCGTAGGTTTGGATATAGTTCATAATGTGTATTTCCTCTTACTCCTAGGTACATTCCATGGCTAAAATAAAGTGAGACATGAAATGCTTAAATAGTAAAATTTTTGTGGGAATTTTTACGTGTGTTGCATACCTATGTTCCATGGGTACATGTTTGCATGTTGGGGGTTGTCTTGAAGACACATCGTGATGTCCCAAAAAGCCGTCCTGATGTCCCAATTACACATCTTGTTGTCTCGTGTTGTCCCCATCTTAGAAACTTTTTGGAAGATAGGTTTTAGAAGGTTAGGTAGCTATAATACTAGATTATGAGTGGATGAGGCTTATTTTGCTCTGCATAGTTTTAGAAATTAGGTTTCAGTGAATGTGTATAGTCATTTTTACTATACATGGTTGGATGGGAATTAGCCAAGTTTGTTGTCTTATGGTTGACAGAACATATTCTTGTGGTATTTTATACCCAATTTAAGCCATAGATCTTTGTCAATTGAAGTAGCCTTTGCTTGTAGGGTTAATCGACTATCTCTAGATCATTTTCATAAGAACAATTTTTTTAACCCTCTTCTTTATTGATTTTTTCAGAGGTAAGAAGAAATGAAAAGCTGGGCTCTTATGCTTGTAGACCCCCATTTGCCATTTTTTTCTTCATCATATTTTAGGCGAGAGATGTTGCTCGCATGGAATTTTTTTCCAATTCACATTTAGACTCCAAAAATTGTTTTGCAGTCAAAATGTTTAGCTATTTAATTTTTTTGACCAAGAAAGGTTTTCAAAACCAGAGTCAACCAACATTGATTCCAATGCAAGTTGGTATCATGAAGATTCTAGAATGCTTTTGATGATGTAGCAGAGGGTGTGGGGTAAATCTAGGTTTAGTATAAGGTCTACTGGTTCAGTGCTAGGTACACTTTGTCTTTTAGTTCTAGGGGAGATGTCTTGTTTGCAATTTTTTTTCGTAATTTTATTACACTTTTAATTCTTGATGCATATCTTCTAGCATTTACTATGACAATTTTGTTTGAAGCTATGGAGGTGTGAGGGTTAAAATTAAACAACCCAACCCACTTTCATTCAAGGTTTGAGACATCCAAAAGGAGGTTGGTAATTATTTTCATTTAGGGAATGACTGAGCCACTTCATGGATGGGTGAAGGCTTTTGAACCACTGACATTGTAGGAGGCCATGAAGAAGGCCCGAAGTATGGAGTTTGTTGTTTCGAAGAATAAATCAACATTCAAACCATTCCAGGACAACAGGGACAAATATAAGAAGATTATGCACAAAGGTCTTCCGCAGCAGAAGCATGAATAAAAAATATTAGGAGATGATGAGCTTAATGAGCTCAGAAAGAAGAAGTTATGTTCCATTACAGGGAGCCATGGGATTTGTCACACAAGTGCTCATAAAAGGCTCAGGCAAGGCAAATGGAGCATAAGGATTATTTTGAAGTGAAGGAGTCCGAATCTGAAAAATCAGACCAGCAAACTAATTCGGACACAAGTGATGATGATAATTCAGAAGGAGAGCTAGAAAAAGATGTAACAATGACTCAACTATACAGTTTCCAGAAGGGGAGTTCATTCAAGGTTCGGGGTATCATAGAAGGATAATGAGTCATCACTCTTATTAACATAGGTGCGACCCATAACTTTATTGATGAAAGGTTGGTCAATAAGAAAGGACTCAAGACAAAGGAGTTTGGGGGATTTTGGGTTATGGTAGCATATGGTTCATCTATCCAGTTTACTCGTAAAATCTCCAATTTGTGGATAAGGTTGGGAGAATATGATCTCAATGATGAATTTTATGTGGTTAACATTGGAGACACTCATGTGATTTTGGGAATGCATTGGATGCAATCCCTTGGATAATTCACAATGAACCTGCATGTTATGGAAATGAAGTTTAAATCAATAGGTAAGAGGGTTGTATTGAGAGGCATATCTGATGGTGGTCCGAGAGTGGTTTCCCTCAAAAGCATGGAGAGGTTATTTAGACATGATGAGGTCGAGTGCACAGCAGAGTGCCTTATCATGCCAACAAATGTGGAGACACAAAAGAACACTTACCATCTAGAGATCCAGAAGATTTTGACCAAGCATGCCAAGGTCTTCAATGACATACCTCCAGGGAGACCTCCAGAGTGGGGCATTGAGCATATCATTGAGTTAGAGGATGGGGCGAAGACCGTTATCACTACTCCTTACAGGCATCATAAATGGCATAAGGATGAGATCGAGAAGGCAATACATGAGCTATTGAATATGGGACACATCCATACAAGTAAGAGTCCCTACCACTTGAACAGGACATTCAACAGACAGTTGAGGAGATATGTTTTGATTTTCTTTGATGACATCCTGGTCTATAGTCGTTCTTGGGAGGAGCACCTGTAGCATTTAGATGAGGTGCTGAGCATATTGGAACATGAGTCTTTCTATGCCAAGGAGTTGAAGTGTGACTTTGGTATGATCGAGCTTCTCTATTTAGGCCACATCATTAGTGCTGAGGGTGTGCGCATGGATTCCAAGAATATCAAAGCCATTATGGAGTGGCCCACTCCTACGAACCTTACTCAGCTCAAGGGGTTCTTTGGATTGTGGGGTTTTTATCGAAGGTTCGTTAAGGGATTTTCATAGCTTGCAGCCCCACTCACAGATTTAACAAATAAGGGGGAATTCTCCTGTTTTGACACTGCACAGCAATGTTTTGAACACTTAAAAAAGGTTATGTGCTCCTACCTAGTGCTCGTCATACCAGATTTCTCTCAGCCATTTGAGTTGTAGTGTGATGCTTCGGGAGAGGGAATTGGATCAGTGCTAATGCAAAAAAAACATCCCATAGCTTTTGAGAGTTGAAAACTTCATGGGGCTGAGCGGAGTTATTCGATATACGATAAGAAAATGTTGGCCATCATGCACGCATTTGCCAAATTCATACAGTATTTAGTCGAGGGCAGGTTCATAGTAAAGATTGATCACAACAGTCTTTGATACTTCCTCAAACAGAGAGATCTCAACGAACGGCAATATAAGTGGGTTAGTAAGTTATAAGCTTACGACTTTGACATCGTCTATGTCAAAGTTAAGAAGAATGTCGTAGCAGGTGCCTTATCCAAGAGGACCTTACTTGGGTGCTATGACAAATGTTTCTGCGGCATGGAGGGATGAGATCTCAGCCAAGTATGCTAAGGACCCTTGGAAATTTGGCTTGATTGATGGGACTACACTTGATGACAAGTTTTCAGTGGTCTAGGGGTTGATATTGTATAAGGACCATATCTTCCTACCTCACAATTCCAAATTCAAGAGGAGGGCTCTTCCATGATTTCATGATGATCCTACAACAAGGCACATTGGATTCTTCAAAACATATAGGAGCATCAAGGAGTGATTCACTTGGAAAGGACTCAAGAATGAAGTCCTTCAGTATGTACGGGAATGTGCCATATGCCAGCAAAATAAGGATGAGCACACCTACCGAGCAGGATTGTTGTAGCCATTACTAGTTCCTAACCAAAAATGGGAAGGAATATCCATGGATTTCATCACCAGGTTGCCCTCGATTCAGGGCAATGATTGTATATACATGGTAGTCGACATGCTCATGAAGTTTGTACACTTCCTTGCTATCTCAGTCGCTTATACAGTAGCTCATGTGGCCAAATTGTTTTTCAGGGAGATATTTAGATCACATGGTATGCCCAAGACGATTGTCAGTGATCGAGATAGCAGGTTCATGAGTATGTTCTGGTAGGAGCTATTCATATTAGGGGGGACTGAGCTTACTCCCAGCACTAGCTATCACCCTCAAACCGATGGGTAGACGGAGATAGTGAACAAATGGTTGGACGGTTACCTTTGGAACTATGTCTCAGGTTAGTAGAGGGCTTGGATCAGGTGGCTACATCTCAGTGAGTTTTTTTATAATACCACACATCATATGACCATCAATATGACTCCATTTATGGCCTTGTATGGATATGAAGCTCCTAGATTCATAGAATTACTGCTTGGTGATAGCAAAGTACACAGAGCCAAGGACTTGTTGCAAGACAGCCAAGATATTATGAGGGATTTGAGGGACAACATACACCAAGCACAAAATTGGCAAAAAATGTATGTCGATCAACACAGGACAGAGCGTAGCTTCGAGGTTGGAGATCTAGTTTACCTCAGGCTACAGCCATATAGGCAATCCACTCTCAAGAAGAGTGGAAAGGAGAAGCTGAAGTCAAGATTTTGTGAACCCTTCAAGGTAACCAGATGGGTAGAAGAGGTAGCTTATGAGGAAGGGAAATTAATCCTGGTACCCGAGGCCATCATTAACTTTAGGGAAAGGAATCTGAGGGGGAAGGTGATTACGGAGTATTTAGTTAAGTGGAAGCACTTACCAGCAGAGGATGCGACTTGGGAGAATGAAGAGGTATTACAACATCCAGAGTTGAAATTGCTTGAGGACAAGCAATTTCGGGAAGGGCGGACTGTAATGTCCGCTTTCTAGCAAAAATGGGACGCCATTTATAATGACGAAAAATAATTTCTAGAAGATATTTAAGTTGTCTTTTCCCTTCAAATAGCCATCGACCCCTTGTGAGCTCTATAAAAGGAGATTTGGTCATTCATTTCAGGCATCTAGGTTTATATGTTTGCTTTGGAATTTGGTGAAGAAGCTTGCAGAGAATCTTTGTAGGGTTTCGAGCTTATTGGGGATGGCAACCTCCAATAGGGACATCCTCTTCGGGAATGAGAGATTACCCCTGGTGGATTAGGGTGGCGATTTCATACGAAGATTGCTCAAGTGCTGATTGTGGGGAGATTTGCAAAGTTTTTTTGAAATATTAAATAGAAGGTTCGAAGTAAGATTGCTCAAGTGTTGATTGTGGGCTCATTTTATGGCCAGCAATCAGTAACTTCACCCAGCACCTTTGAAAACACTTCGAAGATACGGTCCTTATACAATATCAACCCCTGGACCACTGAAAACTTGTCATCAAGTGTAGTCCCATCAATCAAGCCAAATGTCCAAGGGTCCTTAGCATACTCGACTGAGATCTCATCCCTCCATGTTGCAAAAATATTTGTCATAGCACCCAAGTAAGGTCCTCCTAGATAAGGCATCTGCTACGACATTCTTCTTACCTTTGACATAGACGATGTCAAAGTCGTAAGCTTGCAGCTTACTAACCCACTTCTGTTGTCGTTCATTGAGATCTCTCTGTTTGAGGAAGTATCAAAGACTATTGTGATCAGTCTTTACTGTGAACCTGCCCCCGACTAAATACTGCCTAAATTTGGCAAATGTGTGCATGATGGCCAACATTTTCTTATCGTATATCGAAAAACTCCGCTCAGCCCCATGAAGTTTTCAACTCTCAAAAGCTATGGGATGTTTGTTCCGCATTAGCACTAATCCAATTCCCTCTCCCGAAGCATCACACTACAACTCAAATGGCTGAGAGAAATCTGGTATGGCGAGCACTGGGTAGGAGCACATAACCTTTTTGAAGTGTTTGAAACACTTATGTGCAGTGTCAAACCAGGAGAACGCCCCCTTCTTTGTTAAATCTGTGAGTGGGGCTGCAAGCTACGAAAATCCCTTAATGAACCTTTGGTAAAACCCCCACAATCTGAAGAACCCCTTGAGCTGAGTAAGGTTCGTAGGAGTAGGCCACTCCATAATGGCTTTGATATTCTTGGAATCCATGCGCACACCCTCAGCACTGATGATGTGGCCTAAATAGAGAAGCTCGATCATACCAAAGTCACACTTCAACTCCTTGGCATAGAAAGACTCATGTTCCAATATGCTCAGCACCTCATCTAAATGCTACAGGTGCTCCTCCCAAGAACGACTGTAGACCAGGATGTCATCAAAGAAAATCAAAACATATCTCCTCAACTGTCTGCTGAATGTCCTGTTCATACAGGACTGGAAAGTGGCAGGGGCGTTGGTTAAGCCGAAAGGCATAACCAAGAACTCGAAATGGCCGAAGTGGCATCCGAAGGTCGTCTTCTCAATATCCTGCTCCCTCATTCTAATCTGGTGATAACCTGACCTTAGATCAATCTTTGAGAAGTAAAGGCATCGTGCAGCTCATTGATCAACTCAACTATTCAGGGAATAGGATACCTATTTTTTATAGTCCTCTTGTTCATCTCCTTGTAATCCACACACATTCTCCAAGTACCATCTTTTTTCTTAACCAAAACTATTGTGGAGGCAAAAGGACTCTTACTTGTATGGATGTGTCCCATATTCAATAGCTCCTGTATTGCCTTCTCGATCTCATCCTTATGCCATTTATGATACCTGTAAGGAGTAGTGATAATGGTCTTCGCCCCATCCTCTAACTCAATGATATGCTCAATGCCCCGCTCTAGAGGTCTCCCTGGAGGTATGTCACTGAAGACCTTGGCATGCTTGGTCAAAATCTTCTGGATCTCTGGATGGTAAGTGTTCTTTTGTGTCTCCACATTTGCTGGCATGATAAGGCACTCTGCTGTCCACTCAACCTCATCATGTCTAAATAACCTCTCCATGCTTTTGAGGGAAACCACTCTCGGACCACCATCAGATATGCCTCTCAATACAACCCTCTTACCTATTGATTTAAACTTCATTTCCATAACATGCAGGTTCATTGTGAATTATCCAAGGGATTGCATCCAATGCATTCCCAAAATCACATGAGTGTCTCCGATGTTAACCACATAAAATTCATCATTGAGATCGTATTCTCCCAACCTTATCCACAAATTGGAGATTTTGCGAGTAAACTGGATAGATGAACCATATGCTACCATAACCCGAAATCCCCCAAACTCCTTTGTCTTGAGTCCTCGCTTATTGACCAACCTTTCATCAATAAAGTTATGGGTCGCACCTGTGTCAATAAGAGTGATGACTCATTATCCTTCTATGATACCCCGAACCTTGAATGAACTCCCCTTCTAGAAACTGTATAGTTGAGTCATTGTTACATCTTTTTCTAGCTCTCCTTCTGAACTATCATCATCACTTGTGTCCGAATTAGTTTGCTGGTCTGATTTTTCAGATTTGGACTCCTTCACTTCAAAATAATCCTTATGCTCCATTTGCCTTGCTTGAGCCTTTTATGAGCACTTGTGTGACAAATCCCATGGCTCCATGTAATGGAACATAACTTCTTCTTTCTGAGCTCATTAAGCTCATCATCTCCTAATATTTTTTATTCATGATCCTGCTATGGAAGACCTTTGTGCATAATCTTCTTATATTTGTCCTTGTTGTCCTGGAATGGTTTGAATGTTGATTTATTCTTCGAAACAACAAACTCCATACTTCGGGCCTTCTTCATGGCCTCCTACAATGTCAATGGTTCAAAAGCCTTCACCCATCCACGAAGTGGCTCAGTCAATCCCTAAATGAAAATAATTACCAACCTCCTTTTGGATATGTCTCGAACCTTGACTGACAACCCCTAAAATTCTATAATGTAGGCATCAACTGAACCAATCTGCCTCAACTGAGCTAGCTCTCTAAAGTGCAATTCTGGATCTTTCTTGTTGAACCGATCGATGAGTTTGTTGGTGAACTCATCATATGTGTTAATGGCTCCGTGGCCCAAAGTGTTGAGACCGTGGAACCACCAATCATGAGTTGCTCCCTCTAAGTGAAGAGTGGCAAATTTAATTGCCTCTTCCTCCTGCATAGGCCTCAGTGATAAGAAGTTGTCCAGCTTTTCCACCCACGCCCTTGTTGTGCTCTTACCACTCCCATCAAACTGAGGAATGGTTATCTTACTCAAGGCATGCTGCAAGTCCTTCTGAGTCGATTGCTTCTTCTGTTCATGATGACGTCCCTGCTTTTGTGCACAATATTTTTCAAAAGACCAACTAGCCTTAAGTTCCTCCGAAAATTCCTGATACTGAGTCCACCATGCTATTATTGTATCATCTAATGGGCCATGTTCCTGATCCTCCTGCTCAATAGGCTCCTCTCTTGGAATGAAATTGGGTTGTGTCGGTCTAGGAACATTATTGCTTCCTCTTGTAAAAATCGAATGGTTGGAGGTGCTAGCCTCCCCATTATGGCCACCAATGTGAGTTCCCCTCAACCTATCAGATACTAATCTTAGAACTCCGATCATCTCCTGGTGATTACGTTACAATGCAACCTGCATATCCAACTGTGCTCTGTTTAGAGCATTAAGAATGTGTCTAAAACTTGGTTCTTCATCACTTCTTTCCCCCATGTTGTTACTGTGTTCCTTCTCTTTACCACTATGACCTTGTTCTGCTTTTTTCTTCTCCCTTTCAACTGCTCTTCTATCCTCGTCACTCATGAAAGATCAACTTCCCATAGGATGGCAGTGTTGAGCCTTGCTCTGATACCATGTAACAACCCTCCCCAATCTGGCTAAAATATTTTTTAAATTTTTTAGCAAATATTTACATTTTTTGTATTTTTTCAAATTAATAAAAAACTCAGATAAATGCTAAATCAGTCCATTTGCAACTATCACAACTTTGTAACTATGCAACCCAATCAAACAAAACTTAAGATGCAGATTTTACATATGTAATGATAGAAACCCAGTGAAGGAATCGAGGAAACACACAAATACCACAAAGATTTATCAATCTGGAATTTTTAGTTTGTATTATTTGATCAGCAAATCTGCACATACCACTTATTCACTTAGCTCCAGAAATGCAACTTTCTTCACCCACGAAATGATGTACTAGCAACTCGTAATCCTTGGGCACCAATGAAGGAGGAGATAGGGTTTTATGGACTGATCACCCAATTCCCCAAAGATATCACGCTTGGCTGGTAATTGTACGGCCTATGTTGTATGACTAACAATCAGCAACTTCGCCAAGCACCTCTGAAAACACTTCGAACCTTCTGTTTAATATTTTGAAAAAAATTTGCAAATCTCCCCACAATCAACACTTGAGCAATCTCTGTATGAAATCGCCACCCTAATCCACCAAGGGTAATCTCTCATACCCGAAGAAGATGTCCCTATAGGAGGTTGTCGTCCCCAATAAGCTCGAAACCATGCAAAGATTCTCTACAAGCTTCTTCACCAAATGCCAAAGCAAACATATAAACCTGGATGCCTGAAATGAATGAACAAATATCCTTTTATAGATCTCACAAGGGGTTGATGGCTTTTTGGAGGGAAAAGGCAATTTAAAATGTCTTTTAGAAATTATTTTTCCTCATTATAAATGACGTCCCCTTTTTGCAATTCTAATAGTCACTTTATAAAATAATTTTAACTTAAGTGACTATTTAATCCTCCCCCTTTATTATAAAGTCTTAACTTATATAAAATTAAATTATTACTTTAATTTTATATAAATAATCTTCGGGCATTAAAATTTGTAAGCTCCACAAAACCAACAACCTTCCAACTGATCATGGATTTGGATACCCATTTCGACGAACAATCCAAAGGTACCATCCACTTTGACTCAAACCCCAGAATTGACTTACTATAAATAGTAAGTCCCATCTCCTTGCCCATATAAGCCACAAAAACTGGCAACTGAAAGCTGAGAATGGCCTGATTAAGATCACCATGGGTTCCCACACATCCAATTTAGCCTACGGGAACCCGTGAGTAGGCTAATCACAACTGCGAAGTCGATCGGCTAGAAAGGGGACATTACAATCTGATAGCTAAATTACATTATCTAGAAGAGAAATACCAAATACTTCAATTTTTTGGAGTGGTTAAGATCCTACATCCATGAAATCATAATTATAGTTGAGTCCAATATGGCTACTCAAGCCATCATATTAGTAATTAAACTAATAATGCTATACAAACCCTTGGCTTTGACCCTCAAAATAAACACTAAGAATAACAAGAATGTCCAAAATAACCGCAGTCAGTTGCCTTGCTTAAAATAACAAGTACAATAATGATAATAGTATCACCAACAACCAAAGGAATAAGAAAAGATGCACAACTTGTACCAGATACCATTATGAAAATGTCATAAAGAAAACCAATCTAATAACAACAATAAAACAAGAATGGAAGAAAAGGATCTACAACAAACAATGTAATTTACTAATTTGTACAGAGAAGATTACATAAAACATGATAACAATTTTTGAGCTATTTTGCACAGAAAAAACTCCCTATCTCATTTCCTATGTTCCTGAAGTAGGTACAGGCATAGAAACACCAGGGTATATCTGCAAACATCCTGAAAACGTCACAGCCACTTCCAGCTACGGGCATAGAAACAATAGGGTATATTTGCAAACGTCCTGAATCGTCATAGCCATTTCCAGATACGTACTAGCATTTTGGATCGATGTGTGCACATTTGTACCTTACAAAAAACACATTGGCCCACCCTTACCCTTCAAACCCACAGCCAGATCAACCTAAAAATACATTGAAAACCTAAAATCTCATTTCTACTATTTGATATTTTAATAGCTATGTTTACTTTGTTTAGGTTTAGTTTTATTTTTTAACCTCTAAATATCCATAATTTAACTCTATGTTGCGTGAAACGAGAAACTTGAAACATAACAACAACAAAAACACGATGGAAAACAGATCGTAACAAAGGTTGTGCATAAGAAATGGATTAGGCGTGGGAAGCAAATGTTATATGAGGTTCAAACTTTAACCCTTTCTAACATAAAGCCTACTCATCTATCCATTGTCTGGCCCCACAAATGCACAACATAGGCAAAACACCATTAATTGGATGAAAAATACACAAAACAAACCATGTTATAAGCCCTATCAATGCCATTTTCAAGGTCAAGTCTTGCATCCAGACACAAGCAAAGAAAAACCCCAATAGGTGCTTCAGTTGTGTTGACATCATAGACATGAAAAACAGGAAACACAGCCCCCTGTCATGTTTTTGGCATCATAGCTTTAACTTTAAACAGATAGATCTACTTCTAATAATTCAATATCATGCTTTTATATTTTTCTGCACATAAAATCTAAAAACAATGTGTTTGTTTTGTTTGCATAATATGAAACAATATATTGCAATACATATGAATGTGTATTTGGAAACAATAGTATACACTCTACAATATGAATGGATCCTTTTATGACAATTTATGTGTTAATTTTAACCCTCACACCTCCACAGCTTCAAACAAAATTGTCATAGTAAATGCTAGAAGATATGCATCAAGAATTAAACGTGTAAGAAAATTACGAAAAAAAAGTGCAAACAAGACATCTCCCCTAGAACTTAAAGACAAAGTGTACCTAGCACTAAACCAGTAGACCTTATACATTGGAAAATGTATCAAGCTATCTCCAAGAAATCAAGGAAATAACAAATTCATCTATGTTATCAGATTTACCCCATACCCTCTACTACATCATCAAAAGCATTCTAGAATCCTCATGATACCAACTTGCATTGGAATCAATGTTGGTTGACTCTGGTTTTGAAAACCTTTCCTGGTCAAAAAAATTAAATAGCTAAACATTTTGACTGCAAAACAGTTTTTGGATTCTAAATGTGAATTGGAAAAAAATTCCATGCAACAGCAACATCTCTGCCTAAAAAATGATGAAGAAAAAAGGGCAAATGGGGGTCTACAAGCATAAGAGCCCAACTTTTCATTTCTTCTTACCTCTAAAAAAATCAATAAAGAAGAGGGTTAAAAAAATTGTTCTTATGAAAATGATCTAGAGATAGTCGATTAACCCTACAAGCAAAGGCTACTTCCATTGACAAAGATCTATAGCTTAAATTGAGTATAAAATACCACAAGAAGATGTTCTGTCAATCATAAGACAACAAACTTGGCTAATTCCCATCCAACCATGTATAGTAAAAATGACTGTACACATTCACTGAAACCTAATTTCTAAAACTATGCGGAGCAAAATAAGCCTCATCCACTCATAATCTAGTATTATAGCTACCTAACCTTCTAAAACCTATCTTCCACAAAGTTTCTAAGATGGGGACAACACGAGACAGCAGGATGTGTAATTGGGACATCAGGACGGCTTTTTGGGACATCACGACGTGTCTTCAAGACAACCCCCAACATGCAAACATGTCCCCATGGAACATAGGTATGCAACACAGGTAAAAATTCCCACCAAAATTTTACTATTTAAGAATTTCATGTCTCACTCTATTTTAGCCATGGAATGTACCTAGGAGTAAGAGGAAATACACATTATGAACTATATCCAAACCTACGAATTGTTCCCTTTGTGGAAGAGCAATCTCTAGCAAATGGCAAAGGCTGCCAAGAAACTCAGAAGGTGGGAATAACAAAGTATGTTGAGATCAGTCCCAGATGGTTCTTGTTTTTTTCTCGAAGCAGCAATGCATGATAGCACAGTTACCAAACTTGGCGAGTTTTTGAAAATCTCGTCGAGTCTGTACTTGAGTCGGCCCTCCCAGCATGACCATAAAAATATGTAGTTCCAGACTTTTAAGTTGGTGTGAGTGTGTTGTGGCCTCATGCCAAATTTAGTGTATCTTGGGTCACAAGCCCTATCAGATAAAACTTAGTGTATCTTGGGTCACAAGCCCTATCATATTAATAAGAATACATTGTTGTCCCAATTGTATCTTGCTTTGTGTGGATGCTCTTGTTAGAGTAGGTTCCCTTTCATTGTAAGTGTTTGTGTTTGCCCCATAGAAAATACAAAAATACCATTGTGTTGTGTTTGTCTTTGTGCAGGTAAACACAGGAAAGTGTAGTCCATGGCTCTTGGTAAGTCTCGTCCGAAGAGGTTGACTCAAAGAGAGTACACAGTGCCACACGGTTCTAGCCCGACCAAGCTAGCCAGCCCCGTGACACAGACACTCGGAGTTGGAGAGCAAATCAACAGGAACTTCAAGCATAAGAGTGATCCTCCTCTTTTTGTGATTTTTTGAAATATTCAAGCCATGGTAAAAAATTCATAAAATTCAAACTCTACACATAAAATTTTGGATCTTCTATGTAAAGGAATCATTTGGCAGTTTCTATCAAATTTAGTAATCAATGTCCATTAGACTATTCATTTTTTTTATTCAACATGAATTTATGATTATTTGAACATCTATCAACTTGACTTGACATGGAATGCAAGTCCCTTCCTCCTTTCAATATCATATACACACTCTAACTTAAGTTACAACTGACTTCTCTCCAAGTATTCATTAGCGCTCAGTCGACTCTTACACTGGATCTTCCAACTCACAAATTGTACCCAACACTAGATAATGTGAATTTGGTTGTTTCTGCCAACCAATCTTAGCAAGTGGTTACATCTGTTGCAATAATTGTATGTCTTCTACAATTATGGTTCTAGTAAAGCCAATTATTATTTGTAAGGGAACAGATGTAACAGAACATAGCCCCGATTGAATTCATACCAATGGTAACAAGTATTTTTTATTAGTGTGGCCCTGCACATTGTAAAATGCATTGGCCTCGACTGTTAGGATAGGATTTTGTAGTTGAATTTGAATGACCATAAAAATATGTGGTTCCAGATGTTTAAATTTAAAAAAAAAAACACAAAAAAAAAAACATTCAACAATTTATATTAAATTCAACAGGAATTCCTTTAGGAGATCAAATGACAATAATTATTCAATGCTAACAAAAACCTTAAGTTTGGGTTTTATAGTTTAGGTAACCATATGTCTCATGTTGCCAAAGCTCCAACATTACCTGTATTTGTATCCCAGATTTCACTTCTTGCCAACAATAATACGAGATATCTGAAGTCCCCGACTAAATGCCTCGTTGAACAATATACGTGTCTGCATTGACTGAAAGTCAGGTAACCATGAAAGAATAGCCATAGGAATCATGACTATAATACCAAATGTAATATCATACGAGCGAGCCACCACAACGACTATTTCCCAGACTATAGAGACCTTCAGGAAAGGCTTCAACACTTGAGCAATTGAAATCGGACCCCAACCAGTTGGTATGAATGCAAGCATACTTGAGAACAAATCAGTAAATTTAAAGCTAGTGAATTGCAGCAACAATACAATTGCCAAAATGGTCAGAGTGATGACAAAGGCTTGAATCGCACGATAGTAGATATGTTGCTTTGCTGCATACTTCTCACGAGCATATGAAATCACAATATAAATAGAAAGCGCCACAACCACATAGATCCATGAAAGAAGATACACAAGAATACTTTTGCCACCACCAAAAATTCCCAGCTGGTAAACAATTCCATATTGGAAAAAGAAAAATCGAATATCTAGGATAATCTCTATAACCATTCCCCATAGTCATGTCGTTCGTAAGTGGTCAGCTTCCTCATTCCACCAGACTTCCCAGCTCTGATCTGATTTTGTCAAAATCCCACCTTTGTACCATATCCAATTCATGAAATCATCAAAGTCATAGACTGTTTTCAACCAATCAAATCCAAATGGGTTTAATAAAAAGGGAGCCATGATCAATGAGAAAACAAGAAACCAACTTCATATGGTCAACATAATATAGACAAATGTTTTGGTCTTGAGAATACTGTATGACGCAAAGATTATCAGTAGTATCCCAAGCTCAATAGCCTTCACAAAATGACTACGAGCATATAGTCTGTAATTTTTACCAAATCTCTTGTGCTGTACAACAAAGCCACGACTTGTAGCCCGATACTTTGCATCCCCATGAAGTATTGTTCAACCAAAGTAGTGAGTACATGTACCCATTGAAAAAGTATAGAAAACAGATGCTAACTGCAACTGCATAGTTATAAAATCCCATATGGCTTTTAGGAATCCATGCTCTAGAGAATTTTCAACAATCATTGGTAGAGCTGTGAAGAGTCCAAGCTGAATGATGAACTGCTGATTAAGAACTGCTCCAAGTGCCTTGTTGTCCGTATTAATTATTATTAATAACAAAAATAAACAAAATTAAAAAATTATCAATTAATTATTATTTTTTAATAAAAAAATAATTATTTAGTAGGCAAAGATAAAGATTTTGAAGAAGCTTGATTTTGAATTTAAGTATGTTAAAAGACATGTCAATTCATTATCGTTATCAAAACAATTATTAATTAATTACGAGGCGACCAGGGAAAAGGATATTGCTGATGCTATAATTTTGCTAAAGTCTATTTCATGGGGATGCCCAACGTTTTTGGGATTCGATCACATTATATATTTTAGCCACGGTAGTGGTTGGTGACCCATATGACATTAGGTTTTGAAATTATCGTACATGGTAGAAATTTAAATATTTTAAAATTTATGAATATTATTTCCACAACCCTGATTTTGCTTCTCATGTGAGAAAAAAATCTTCGAAGTCGAACCTTTCTTTATAGAAGGAATTAGAATTAAAAATCTACAAATTCTAATCCACACAGCAAGGATATTATATTATTGATGGATTTAACCCCACAAGGAATATAAAAAAAGTATTAGTAAATTATCGTTCCGGATTATACCGGAACAGATATATATATATAAAATATTGATAATAATAAAAAGAAGAGTAATTGATAATAGTAAGTCTAAGGTTGTAATTAAGTAATTGTTTTTATTTGGAGTTCGTCTACAAGCAAAACAAGGGCAGGGACTTTGTTGAAGTTATACAAAGGAGAGTAAAATTCGATTAATTCATTTAAAAAATTAAATATTATTTAGTTATTTATTTTTAAAAGTTTGAATTTTATTTAAAGAGATTAATATTATAATAGGTTTTATTATTTATTATTTCAAATTATTTATAGATAAGGTTTAAACTGTGTTGCAGATGAGTGTTGTAGATGAGTGTGTGAGGGGTGGATATGTGATGGTTGTGTGTTTGGTTCTTATTGATAAGTTCAGCAAATTCCATTAATTCATTTAAAAATTTAAATATTATTTAGTTACTTATTTTTAAAGTTTGAATTTTATTTAAAGAGATTAATATTATAATAGGTTTTATTATTTATTATTTTAAATTATTTATAGATAAGGTTTAAACTGCGTTGTAGATGAGTCTGTGAGGGGTGGATATGTGATGGTTGTGTGTTTGGTTCTTATTGATAAGTTCAGCTCTCGCCCTTATGAGAGGTTATGGGATGGAGATGCCTCGCCTAAGAGTTTCTCATACTAACCAAGAAGAAAATAAGAAAAGAAAATGTTTATAGATATTTATATATTTTTTAAGAGATTGCTTTTAAAAATAGTTGACAAACATCAAGAATAAAGTTATTTTTATTCAACCTTTATATCTATTGAAAACATTATTTTTTTGGCTTGATAATAAGGGGTTGTACTTGGGTCCCCCACCCTTAACGAATTACATTTATCTTCTTTAGAGCTTGAGAGTTTACAAATATATACATTTCTCATCTCAATTGAGATGAGATGCTATAGCTAGAAACTTACAATATTTTTCATAAAATGTTTTAATTTTTTATTTTCATTTTCTAGATCTTTTCAATTTTTTGTATGATTACAATTAATGCAGAGTTTAGCATCTTTCTTGACATTTTCCTATAGTAGCCTTCACAATGCCAAAACTTCACCTTTACTATCTATGCCTTGCATCTTAGTAGAGTAATATTTCCAAAGCATTACACTATCATAGTCCGCTTTACCAAATTTGGATTGCTAGTTTCCTTCCTAAATCACAAGTGCACAATTAAAGCCAGCAAATATGTCCTCACTGATGTTTATTACCCGTGAAGCTTTACTGAGACCTCCCCTACTCAAGAACCATAAGCGATCAAATACATCAGGATGACCATAGTGCATCCTTATCTTTAGAGGGTTTGCAAGAACACGTTGGCCAAGGGTTACAAAACTTGTTTCTTGAGCAGACATAAACCAAGCAAGAGAAGATACGAGAACCCGTGAATACATGCTCACGAACTCCTAAAATTGTAGGCTTTCTGATGTCATAGTATCTTGTAAACTCTTGCAACAGATTGCGCATTTTCAGAGCCTCTTCAAAATAATTATCTTGATTCATATCAATTGTCTGCATTGCATCCCCCTTGTAAAAATTAGAGCATGATTTTGATTTTCAGGTTTTCCTTCACCAAGTTTTAATGGGCCAGGTAGCTTCACCCTGTAAATCTCCACCTCTTTCTGTAGGTCCGGATCATACTTAACAAGAACATAAAAATATTCCTTATCATTCCTTCCTACAGAGACCTCATCAACATAAGCAATCCGGAGAGCCTCATTATTCTTCATTAGATACAAGATATCCTCAGCACGGGGATCTTTCTTTGCCTTTTGAGTACCATAAATCTGGCAAGCAACAACATAAGTAAATTTCATGAGTGTTGTGGCATGTTCATGGTATTTGAATAGCAATCCTACTCTGCTGCTTTCGGTGCTATTGCTTCGTCCAGATGGAAAACTTCGAGATCTCAATCCATTGGCATCTTCCCTGTTCCCCGAAGCTGTGGCAACAAGTTCCTTGAAGCCATTACGAATATCCATCTCTGATGCTAAATCAATAAAAGCCAACATTTGGAGAGCTTTATAATAGTACATCATGCCCCTGACAGTACAACTCAGTGTCTGTCCTCTGAGTGAGGCCCACAATCTAAGTTCCCTGACATGATTAGTCCACAGTTCAGAATCCTTTACCCCTTCTTTGTCCATCCACTCTAAGAAATTTTCCCATTCATTAGGAAATATCTTCTGAAGATAAAATATAATTGAAACACCATCTTCATTTGGTGTACACAGTTGTTCTTTATTGTAAATAACATCCTCATCATAGTAGGGAGTCAAGACACTAAAAGCCAACATCTTCTCTACCTGTGGAGCATGAGGCATATTCATAAAGAGGGAGTTGCTAAAAAATGCTATGCGACGCCTTGCTTCCAGATTTCTTGGGATATTGTGCATAAAATATCTTGAAGTAAAAATGGTATGCAAGCGACGTAATTGACAATAGAAGGATTCATCTTTTGTATCAGGTACTTCTACAGCATCCTCAAATAATAGTCTACCATCACTTGTTTGAGGATAAGTCCATCTTGCCTTAGTTGCTCAATACTTCATCTTTCTTTAGGAAAATCCCTAAGGACAATATCATAGAGGTTTTGCAAAGCATTGACTACCTTTTGTTGGTCCTTCACAGATGGCTTTCCCAAAAGAATCTTGACCAATGCTATTAATTTAGAATGAATTTCAGGCAGCTCCCTCATCCTATAATTCTCAGTAAACTTCTCCATCTGAAGAGACTTCTCAATTACAACAAATGAATTGTCAATAATGGAGTGTTCTTCAGTACCTTCCTTAATAATTCTCAAAAGCAAATGCTTGAAACTATCATATGTTTCTATCACTGCACATCGACGATACTCATTTTTGCTGATCTTTCTCCACAATGTCTTGTCAATACCTCCTAATTCCCTAGCATGGCTTAAGGCAAGCAACAATTCATTACAAAGCAACAAGCATGGCCTGTTAGAATTAATGTAATGTGCACTATGCCAGTTTGACACTTGTCAGTTTCATTGACAAGTGTCATGTTCATCATATAGGCTTATGCCTATATATTGTAACCTATTTTTATCAATAAATCATCCCATAAGTTTCACTCCCAACATTTGGTATCAGAGCAGGATTTCCCTGCCCTGTGAAACCCCTTGAGGGGGGATTTCCCTCATGGAAATCCTCCCTCCCCCAATTTTTTTTCCCTATTATTTTTTTAAATTTTTTACCGAGGTAGTATGCTCTCCATCATTTGATGGATCAGAAACCAGATGGTAATTTTTTTAAAAATTTGGGAGAAAACAATTTCTCTAGTTTTTTTAGTCTCATTATTTTTTCTCTTCTATTTTTTTGGGGTCACCTCCATCGACAGAATTAAGACTTTGACCTTCTGCATCATTCGGATATGCACTCTTTCTGACCATGTGTCAGGTTTATGCTGTGTTGTTGCAGCCAAAGCGTCTTTCTATACAGATGTTCTCTGTTTCATCATCATGTGCAGTTCTCCTCTCATGTCCTAGTTAAGAAGAATATTTGCGGCCAAAATTTTTTGATGCTCTATTGGCTTGGCAAGGCCTTGATGCAGCTGGCCTTGTTGATGCATTTTACGGCAACTGCGCTTCCATCTCTCAAAGCTCCCTTGAAAACGCTTGAAAACCCGTTCCTTCCTAGTAGATTTTTGTCTGAGAAGTAATTTGTGGTCGACTGGATCTCATCAAGGTTGAATCTGACGCATCCAATCCCGGTGCCTCCATCTTCCAAAGGATCCCAATCGCTGGAATACTCGACAAGAACCAACGAAGAAGAGCATTTTCTGCTGAAGTCTTCTTTGTAATGATAAAAGTGGTCAGTGCTAAGTCTGCTATCAGAAGTCTCAAATCCACTGCTGATCTTTTGTTTCCGTCTTCTATACCATATAGGCATAAGCCTATATGAAACACATGACACTTGTCAATGAAACTGACAAGTGTCAAACTGGCATAGTGCACATTACATTAATTCTAACATGGTCATCGTATGACGCGTATATTCCACGAGTTTGAGGGAACCTCCAACAATTCCACTTCCAAGTCATTGACAATGTCCTCTTCTCTAAATGTCCTCACAATTTCATTCCAAATAAGAGCAAACATTCCTGCTTCAACCTGATTAGACTCAATTTTCTTATATGGTGTGCCCAAACCATATATGAGTTACAAATGCCTTATAGCGTCCCTTATTTTAACTCGTAGATTCCCTTGGGTTTTGAAAAGTGGTTCTTCTAGCATCAAATTGAACTGGACAGCACTGGCAAAGAACTGAAACCGTAGCCTCAGCTGTTGAATGTTCTGTATATCTCTCCCAGATGGGAAAATAGTCCCACCAATGCTCCAGCTATAGATGATAGTATTGGATACCATATATGCGTGTCCATAAAGTAGATCAAGATAACTAGCGCCCATAATACTCCAACACCAAATCGATTAGTCTTTTTGAAAAACTCATGCCACTTGTATGGAATTGTTTTGATATTCAATGTTTTCTTAGTTGGCTCCACCATAGGTCTGATCTACATGAAGTAGCTGAAGGTGAACTTTATAGCCAACAACACCACCCAAAATAGACTATAAGAGAGGTTATCAAAAATTCCCTCTCAAAGCCCACGACCAACAAATGTTCTTGACTGAAACCACCATGTCAGAAGATGAAAAATCCTCCAATTGCTTTTCTCCACAAAATTTTTGACCCACAGAATTATAAAAAGCAGTAAAGCCAGGAGCTCAGGGACAATGAATACAATAGCAGCCTCGACATAGTTAATCAAATTTTTTTTTGCCTTACTTGACCAGGCGAAATCATGATTTCTTTGTTTCCACATCCGACTATGGAGCACAACAAACAGGATCATCCACACTGTTGCCACAACAGTTTTCAAAAACATTCTTATTCCTTGTAAAGGAGTTTCTCTTGACACTAAACTATACTGTGTGCCAATATCAAGCAAATATTGTAGAAGCCAAAGGCCTGCCCAAGTTATGAACACACTAAGCATCTTAATTTGTGTATCTTTGTTTTTCAACTCTTTCCAAGGAATCCCTTTGCCTTCCCAAGCTACAAGAATTGCAGCTTGCAAGAAAAGGATATATATAATCCAAAGTCGATCAAAACTACGAAAAATATTCCAAAAGGAGCGTTGTTCTACAAAACCTGTCTTTCCTACCTTATGTTTCCGCAGCATAGTAGTGAACCTCTACAATTTGACCGCTTGTTGTTGTTGATTATCCGGGTTCGGCAGAACAAGGAAATTACTACTCAGCTTAAGAGGCCATCCCAACTGATCAAAGCACCTATTGCTCCAAAAATACTCATTACCGCCATAGCTCGATTTTGCCTTCGCTTTGACAGTTTGATACAAAGGACTGTCAACCTTTTGCAAAAATGCATTTTCTCCCATATAAGCAGGCAATGCTCATTGTCCTGTATTTTCATCCAGATAATCCTCTAAGATTCTATTCAGCTCCATAGCCATATGGTGGAAAATATAGCACAAACACTTTGGCATAAACTTCAAATTTGCAGCCTCCCCCCAAATAAGAAGATACAAAGAAATATACAACAACTCCCTATGGGAATCAATCGATGCTCTCCTGTGGTCTGGGATCCAAACATTAGACTTCCTTGCCAAAAATGCACACCAATTCTCATAGTTTTTAAGGATTTTCTTTCTCAATTTCTAAACAACGCTGGGTTCAAGCTGATCTATGATATCAATAGGCGGCTGTAATCGCATCTGGATGTTAGCCAAAAGCAGTATGAGATGCTCCCACTGATTGCGGACATTATCTCTTTGGAAACCAAAGAAGATGCCAAGCCAATCAAGAAGATCCATATTAGAATCCCATTCAACATAGGGAGGACTCTGAAGCTCGCCTATAGTTTTCAATGCAACAACCATTGCTCGAACCTCTGGAAACCACAGGGTAGCATGACCTGTCAGCATGTTGTGCACAGGAAGGATGTTGTAGACTTCATTCTCACTACTACTTGTTGAGGCCCCTCTGTACTACCCTGATCGCCTGTGTGTGAGACTCATTTCCACCAGAATGCCAGACGTCCTTTCTCATAGTGATTTTACCATAATTTTGCTCGTATTCGAACCTAAAACTCGATGATCATGACCCCTCAGGTTATTCCTCCATTTCTAGATAGTTTCAAAATTAGTTCAAATGATGCAAGTGAACCATACGAACACATAGCAGTATAATCTCCTACCTTACAGAAAATAGAGAACAAACTCTCGCTTCTCGTGATTTCCCCAAGCTTCCACTCTGCTGAATCAAAACGCTCTGAAAACAAAATTTTGGCCATTATTGAGACCGATTTTGAATAAAAAAACTGTCGGATTCAAATCCAAATATATTTTCCTATGCTCAACAAGTTCTTTGCTGCAATCCCAACCAATTTCTTAAACAAATATTCGCCACATTTAAATCTGAAATATGTTTCCTCTCCTCTCTTAGGTTTTGACAAAGTTTTTAACACTAATTTATCTTATACAACTGCAAATTTTTCAATCAAATGCTCTAAAAAGCTAAAGCGCGGGCATCACTTACCTGCCAGACAAATGCTTCGAGGATTTCGCCAAACTTCGACCCTACGAGACGAGACGATCCCCGTACTCGAACCTGAAACCGGCACATCATGTTTTTCTCAATCCCACCGCTCCGTGTTTTAGTCTAAAATTTAACTTAAACAAAACTTAAAATCCAAACCAAAACCGCTCAAAATAAATTCATCGAATCACGCACCTTCAACAGAATGCCCGATAGAATCCTCAGATCATTTCGATCGATTCCTTCAAAACTTTCAACCACAGAGCCCAATGACTAAACAAAAACCGGATTTAAACCTGAAACCAAATGATTTTCAGTCAGCATTTGAACTCCAGTCTTCTAAAAATAGCACATAATGCCAACGAGACCACGCACGGGAACATCACTAGACAAACTCACAGAAAGCATCCAAAATTCCTGGGACCTATCTTTCGCCCTCAAATTTGACTCAAAATACGAGAAAATAAAATCTCACTTATTTTCGCCAAATTTAGCAAACAAAATCCACACCTTCACAACCCCTCGACTAAGTCCGCCTCGTCCATCGTTCACTGTGACGCTCCGCAAAACCGCTCTTGCGATTTTGAAAACGCCTCAGACAGAAATCAAGAAAAAGGATATCGTTAAGTCCGAAAACCGCCTATCGTAAAACCGCTTATCGTAAACCCCCTCTTAAGTTAGAAACCGTGGTGGGGAATATAACGTTAATTAGCTTATTGGCGGGGAAAACGCATTAAGCAGATTTTGCTTTTGCTTTTGCTGTAGTCGGGATTTGTAGTCTTGAAATCGCGACGGTCGGAACCTCCCGCGAAGTTCCCCCGACGACTTCTTCGGGACTTGCGCGTACATAGCGTGTCGAGTATGCGTAGTTTTGAAGTAACGGTAATCTCGTAACGTTGGCCTTCGAAGGCTACGATATCTTTTTCTTTAAGTTTTAAATGTTTTTTCTCGGAATGTTAAATTATTTCTTTCGAAAAGGCAGTCAATGCATGTGCCGAAGCCAACGGAGGCCCATCGCTAAATTTCGTGCAATTGCGGGTGGTCACGTGGTTAGGGGTATGAGATATTTGGGGACCAGTTTGTCATTGGTGATCTAACCATGGTTTTCCAAGGAGTAGATTTGGGTGGAATAAATATTAGGGATTGCTAAGACTCGACTAATTTGACTTTAGACTTCAAAAGTATTTTATTTTGGAAATATTTTGGATGAAAAAGCCTTTATATTAATAAAATAATGTTTAATCATACAAAAAAGGGTGGGTGGGATTAGCACACCCCGTAAACCAATACATTAACCATTGTGGTTAAGAGTATACAAGAGTGTCAGAAACATCCCACAAACTGCCAATAACAATTGCCAAAACAGTATTAAATATGCATTCGGAAAGAAAGAAGCCTAGAAATTACTGCCACCTGGAAGGGGAAGGAAGATGCACATGACTCATAATGCAGGGTGCATTCCCCCAATGATCCATGAGGGTACGCAAGTACTGCAGCTCCACCTGTACTTTTTTAACTTGTACTTGAATCTGTAACCAACAATCAAAGAATATATCATATTTATCAGCAATAGAGAAGACATGTCCGGCATCTTGCTGAGAAAAAATAGCTCTATTCCGGGACTTCCATAGATAAAACAAGGTACAAATTCTAAAAATATTCCAAACAACATCCAAGTTGAAGGAAAAAGCAATAGGGTCACCCAAAATAGCATGCACCCAAGTAAAATCCTCCTGCATAAAAGGTTTGAAAAATTCAAGAAGCCACTCCCAAGTCGATTGAGCCCGATCACAAGACCAAAAAACATGCAAGAAATCTTCCGCTTGTCCACAAACCGGGCAAATGAGATTATGAACACCCAGATGCTTGAGCCTGCTGCCAATAGGTAACCCTTGATGTAAGACACTCCAAGAAAAAAAACTTTGTTTAGGTTCAATATAAGTAGCCTTGATGAAAGATTTTATTTTGAAGATTATAAATGTAGAAACTAAAAATCAAATTAAACTATTCAAGCTCAGATTTTGAATAATGTATATTAGTTATAAATTAATCATATATATTTAATATAAATTTTAACATTTAAGATAATAAAAAATCTATTGGAATTTTAAATTTATTGGTATCAGAATGTTTATAAATATAATATTTTAATTTTTATAATAATTTTTTTTAAAGTAATGTGAAGTACAAGGAGGTCATATTTTCTTAGGGGTATAGCAACAGGGGCCTCTTTCCCTGCAATTCAAACTTAGGTCATCGAGATGAAACATCACGACTTACAATAAAATTAAGAATTACATTTATCTAAGCTCTTGATGGAATGGTGAGCAAGATGACTAGTCTCTTCATATTAAAGGCCCTTAGTGTATATATATATATACCTTACAACATGAATAACAAAAAAACAAAAATTATTAAGTAAATAAGATTAATAAGAGCTCAAAAGACATACCAACTCTTTGGACCTAGTAGACCAAGTTCAAACCACTCAAAAGATGGCCCTCGTTGTACCTTGCATCCTACTTCAATAAAAATATAAATATAAATTAAACTTAGGTCACCGAGATGAAACGCGAAGACTTACAATAAAATTAAGAATTACATTTATTTAAGCTCTTGATGGAGTGGTGAGCAAGATGACTAGGTCTCTTCGTATTAAAGGCCCTTGAAAACAAAACAACAAAAATTATCAAGTAAATAAGATTAATAAGACCCCAAAGGACATACCAACTCCTTGGACCTAGTGGACCAAGTTCAAACCACTCAAAGGATGGCCCTAGTTGTGCCCCTAGTTGTACCTTACATCTTACTAAAATAAAAATAAAAATATAAATTAAAAATTAATTATATCAAATATAAAAAAATAAGCCCTCGAGGGCTAGGTGGATTGGTAAAAGTTTGTCTGGTCAAGAACTTATCAAGAAGACACCTAGGTTCAAACCTCGAGGGTAGTCTGTTTGCAAAGGTAATTGTCTAATCTCAATCCTTTACATGCATGTCAAACCAATGATGATGGTATGAATCCTGAGCGATCAGGTCCCCTTCACATTAGGTCAACAATAACAAGGCAAAATAGGTTTGGTGGGAGCAACCCCTATGGTTTGAACCTTGGGCTTGCTAGTTACTAAAAATAGTGTGGTTGTGACCAACTCTTCTATGTAACCCAAAAAAAAATTATAAAAAAATAATCCATTATGTTAATGTTCTTTAATTTATTATCAAATGACATTTAGTTTAAATGGTCAGATTCATCAACATTCCATAATCTTGTCAAATGATACATGGATAGTAACCAAGCTACTTGAATATCATACTTCTTAATGGTGATAATGTAATACATGTGGGGTGTTTCAATTCCATATAACTAATTCAAAAAATGTTCTCTACATTATTTGACAAATAATTTAATAAAAATATTTTTTAATAAATTTGAAACAATAATTAATTGAAAAAATGTTCTTAAAATTATTGATAAAAAATTTAATAAAATATTGTCTAATAGATTTGAAACAAGTGTTGAAAGTGAGGATTTTACACACTAATAATTTCAAACTCCAAATAAAAGGTCTAAGGTTCGAATCTAAGAATAGAGTTGTACATTATACTTTGATAATTGGAGTTCAGTTGAAATAGTTGTACACTATGCTTTGATAATCAAAGTTTAGTTGAAAATATAACTTGTGAACCTTAAAAACTACTTTTATTTTACTTTATTGTTTTAATACCTAACGATTTGGTCGACCTAACTATTGAGCAAGGAGCTATGAATCTTGTGGGTAGATTTATGGGAGATCGATCGAACCTTGATGCAATCAAGAAATGGATTGCTACTAAATAGTGATCCCATGGCCATATGGAGATTGTGGTAATGTCGAAAGGGGTTCTTTATAGTTAAGTTTAACTAAAGGGAAGACTCTAATTGAATACTCTAGGGAGGTCCATGGTTTTATGGATGTTAGGGGCTTTTCTTGCGATGGTGGAGCCCAGACTTTGATTTTGAAACCCAAAGCTTCACCTAGGCACCAATTTGGGCGAGATTACCAAACCTACCTTTACAATACTAGAACAATAAAATTTTTGTAAGTATCACGAGGAAATAGGGCACCTTATTACTATTGATCCTACCACCAAGGCTTGCTCATAACTTATTTATACAAAAATTTGCATAAATGCGGATATGGATGAGTTAGCCGATTCAATCAAATTGGTTTCAAAGCTTGGGGTATGGAATCAAACTATATAATATGAAAACACCTTGATCAAATGCGAAAGTTGCAAGAAATTAGAGCACTCAACCAATGCATGCTCCACTTTTTAGTATTTGGGTGTTTGTAGTTTGTTTTAAGTGTCTAATGCTTTCGTTGTATTTTGGGTTTGTGTTAGTCAAAAAGTGACTAACTACAAAAAAACAACTGATGCATTTTTTTTGCATATTTTCCAAGAAGACCGAAGTGGCCCATATGCTAAAGATCAAAGGAAAAGCAAAATACCGCAAAGAAGAAAAAGTGTCGCGATATCGCGACATGTTGCATTTTCGCGGTCCAAAGCAAGGAGAAAGAGCAAGAAGGAAAAAGTGTCACGATATCGCGACATGTTGCATTTTTGCGGCTGAGAGCAACAAGAGGGAGCAAGGAGGCAAAAGTATCGCGATATCGCGACATGTTGCATTTTCACGGTCCAAAGCAAGGAGAAAAAGCAAGAAGGAAAAAGTGTCGCGATATCATGACATGTTGCATTCTCGCGACCAAAAGAGAAAAAGTGTCGCGATATCGCGACATGTTGCATTTTCGCGGTCCAAAGCAAGGAGAAAAAAAGCAAGAAGAAAAAAGTGTCGCGATATCGTGACATGTTGCATTTTCATGACCAAAAGAGAAGAGAAAGGGTAAGAAAGAAAAAGTGTCGCGATATCGCGACATGTTGCATTTTCGCGACCAAAAGAGAAGAGAAAGGGTAAGAAAGAAAAAGTGTCACGATATCGCGACATGTTGCATTTTCACGACCAAAAGAGAAGAGAAAGGGTAAGAAAGAAAAAGTGTCGAGATATCGCGACATGTTGCATTCTCGCGACCAAAAGAGAAAAAGTGTCGCGATATCGCGACATGTTGCATTCTCACGACCAAAAGAGAAAAAGTGTCGCGATATCATGACATGTTGCATTCTCGCGACCAAAAGAGAAAAAGTGTCACGATATCGCGACATGTTGCATTCTCGCGACCAAAAGAGAAAAAGTGTCGCGATATCGCGACATGTTGCATTCTCGCAACCAAAAGAGAAAAAGTGTCGCGATATCGAGACATGTTGCATTTTCGTGGCCAAAAGCAACAAAAGAGTACAAAGAGGCAAAAGTGTCGTGATATCGCGACATGTCACATTTTCACGATGCAAGAAGAAGAACCAAGCTGAAGACATAGAAATGTCACGATTTCGCGACATGTTGCTTTTTCGCGACTCAAAAAGGGTAGACAGGCAGCTGAAATAAGAAGTGTGACAGTCAACAAAAATCATCGAGCGGTGGATATACCGAACGTCATCGTTGGTTGACAAGCGGACAGAGTCTACAGTGGCAGCACTGAACGAAACGTGGCACCAAGGTGTAAGGTTTATGGTGTAACGTTCCATGCAAACGGTTACAGTCAGCGACGAAGGCTTACTTGCGACAGATCAACACAACCGCGTGGCAGACGAAGACCAAGAGTCGAAAAGAAAAAATGTTTTGAGACCCTAAACAAAGAGCCAAAACAATGAAGAGGAATGGGAAAGTGAAACGACAGGCTATGGGAAATGAAACGAAGGGCCACAAAACAGAAATGGAGAGTCACACCAGGAATTTTAAAAGGGGAAGCAAAGGCATGCACAGGGGGTTGGAAAACGCTGCAAGCGGGGTTGCAGATTTGAAGGCAAGAGGGCCATTCTGGACCTGTTTGGGCTATTTTTCTTCCATGGACTAGAAAACCAAAAAATTTTGTTATTGTAAAATGACAAATCTTTAATACAGAAAATTTTAGAAAGTTGCATCTTATGGGCAAGAAAGGAGGAGTTATTTTCTGCATGCAAGATTAAATGTCTATTTTTCCCCTTTCAGATTTTAGGCTTGTAAATGAATTTTATACAAGTTACTTGATTGCTTCATGCGAATGTTTAAATCTGAAAACCCCATTTAAAACCCTAGGAGCCAACACTTAGCTTATCCATATCGTGCTTGTTTTGCAAGTCCAATAGGTTAGGTTGCATGCATGGAAACCTCATATCTTCGGTTTTGTCGAAATAGGATAGCATCACACTGAATGCATTTTATTTTCAATTTTCTGCATTTTCTTTCAAATTTTTCTGCATTTTATTTTTTCAGAAATTTTAACTTTTGTTCAATTAAAATAAACATTTAAAAAATTTCAAAATCCAAAAATAGTTTCACCATTGCGTAGGTTATACTGCATAATTCCAATACGCATTTTAAAATTTCATTTTCGGAGTTGTTTAATAGTTTTAAAAATTCACCGAAGTTGTTGTTTTATTGCAGATTTTAAAAAATCCGAAAATAGAAAATTTCCATTTTAAGGTCAAATTTCATTTTTTCAATTCTATTTTACACTCATGAGCCTATGATGACATTCCCTTCATGAAAATTCCAATTTCATTGAAGGAGTTATGTTTTATGGCATTTCACAAATTTTCATTTTTGAGCCTAAAATTGCCCTCTCTTCATAAAAACTTTAATTTTACGAAAGAGGGGTAATTTGAGTGCTACATCGTGGTCATATGAGGGCCAACTCACATTTGCTTTATTTTGGTTCAATGAACAATCACTAAAGTTTCATGATAAAATAAACCAACATTGCCCCTTGTTTACAGTTACTTGCAATCACTAAGGTGTTCCAAGCATTTAAATTGAATATATTTATTTGATATTACTAATACACATATGCAAAAACTAATATAGCGGAGACCTTGGAGAATTTGTTTGTTTAACTTCTTTGCAAGAGGGGATTTGGAGACCAAATCCTAAGGAAGAGTGTGCTTTCACAATTATGTGAAAATACCACTCAACATTTTGGCGCTAGAAGGAGGGCCTGAATTGGTTTATTTCAGTGTGATTTAAATGCTATAGGGATTTAAATTTTGAATATTTCATGCCCTATTGATTATTATCTTTAGCCCTATTTTAGCAATACAACCTTGTAGTGTTAAAAGGAGGACATGAATTGTTATGCATGGTTCTAACGCTTTGATTGTTCATACAGGAATAATGTGTTTGATTTAATTTTGAAAAAAATTTGGTCTTGACTAACGAGGTTGTCTCCATGCAATTACTTTCATTTGATTTCAATGGATACATCTCTTGGTTGATGCTAACATGATTATTCATACGTTACATGTTTGATATTTGCTAGTCATTTTATGCTTATTTGTAAGGAATTATTTTGTCTAAAATGTATTTGTTGTCGGTATTATGCTCTTCACTTGCGTGTAATGCGATCTTGTGAATCAGAAAGCCTACAACACTAGGAGTGTGCTCTTCACTTGCGCATATGCGATCTGGTGAATCAGAAACTAATTTACATTCTAGAATATTGCTTTGTCATGGTTCCTTCTTTTATTCATGACTAACAAATTGGTTTTGAAGTTATTCTTTGAGTTTCATTAATGGCTACAACTGTAGGAACGTGGTATGGGATACATGTTAATCCTTTGAACATTAGTGGAGATTTTCATGATTTACCCAAAAACGTAGAAAAACATTTGCCCAAGTTTAAACACAATGGTCCAACATTAGCCGAGGAACATATTCAAGCCTATGTGGATATCCTAGTTAGATGGAATGTCAAACATGAGGATGTGGCATGTAGAATGTTTTCGAGAACCCTAGATGAGGTGGCATATGATTGGTACATCAATTTACCCACTGGTTCTATTACATATTGGACTCAATTGAAAGATGAGTTTATCAATCAATTTAGGTTACTCATTGATCCTCTCACGATATATCAACAATTTGCTTCTTGCAAAAGAGAACCTAATGACCTAGTGAGAAGTTTCAACTTGAGGTTTCGAAAGCTTTATGCGAGATTAATTTCTCCCTATACTATTGATGAAAGGGGTGCTCTTAAAATATACTTTCGAGCATTGGATCCATTGTTTGCCATGTTTGTTAGGATGAATCCCTTGGTTACTGATCTTGCATCGGCCTACACAGAAGCTATGATTTTAGATCAACAATTGAGGCCACAAGGTTATGGAATGGAGCAATCAACTATGGTAGGACAACTAGAGGCTTGCTATCAAACCTTGAGGGTAAATCAAGCGTGGGCACAACAAAATTTGATATCAAATGTTTTTCCCTACAATCAACTCTATCCTACCATACCAATTTATGCTCCCACATGTGCTTATACAAGTACTTCCATCCATCCAACTATGCCTCAATTAGAGAATCATGTGGTCACTCATGGAACCATTGCAACAAATGTTCAAGCTTTGTCCGTGGATATCAATCCAACTAACTCTACTACTTCTACCACTCAACCCAAAGAGTTCGTATTGGAAGTAAAAGAGAAAAAGAAAGTGGTTAAGAAGGTATGTAGGCATGTTCCACCACAAAAACGAGCACGTCAATGTATGCATCCAAATCATCCTAGGAAGAAAATTCATAATGTCGATCTTAATGATGTTTCATGTTATGCTTCTTCAAGTGATACAAGAAATTTTGAGGTGACTTACGATGAAGTAAATACCTATTCGAAATGTCTTGAAGAGCATGAAGATTTTGGAGAAGAAATTCTATGGACGGGTAACAAGAATTTGGAATCAAATGATCACCATCTTGTTTTGGAAAATAAATATCTAGAATCATTACCCAAAAAGGAGGATTTGGATGAACAAGCTTATGTGGATAGGATTTGGTCAGATGTACTTGCAAAGGATTGGAGCAACTATATGACACGAAATTCAAAAATCGATCCCATTATAGAAGCTCCTAAGCCATCACAAGTGGCTGAAAATGAATTTGAGATAAAATCAACAAATGAAGTTGAAGACACAATCGAATTTCACCACTTGTTCTCAAAAGACACGTTGGATGATGTTCTCGAAAGCGATGACCAAGAGGATCCACACCTTCCAAATTGTGATAAAATTGAATCATGGGTTACAAATTTGGATTATGATAGCTTTACCTATTTGAATTCAAGAGAGAACCCACTTTTGGAAATAATTGAACCATCTAAGGAAGGTGAAGATGAATTGGGTGAGGAACATGTTAATGAATCAACAAATGAATCAGAAGTACTTGAGCATCATGACTTGAACTTGGAAGATGATTACTATTATTCGTGGAAGAAATGGGAAGAATATTATCAATCTAAATCTTCTAATAAACTTGTTGTGTCAATTAATATGCAGAATAACTCAATTGCTTCCTCACATGAGGATACTATAAATCCTGTACAATTTGAGAAAGCTTTGGAAGAGGAATTTGAATCTCATCAAATTTTGGAACATGATAAGGATTCTACAACCATGAATCAAGAAAGAGAGTCATTTGCTTTAGATTCCTTTGAAAGAAAAGAAATAAAAAATCTTGATCCACTTACTTGTGCTACAATGACTATGCCATTTCAAAATGAGAAAATTACAAAACCTAAATCATTTGGGTTTGATATCATTGATGATCCAATTGAAAATATCACGTTACCCAAAACAACCCAAGTGATTGATCATGGAAATGTGTTAGTTAATCCACCCCTAGATAGACAAGACTTATGGTTTGAAAGGGATGGACATGTTTTCAATTGGGTACCTAAGTTCGGTGCCTTTGATAAACAAGTCATGGAGAAAGAGCAAGTGCTACACGATGATGAATGTCATGAGAGAAAAGAGGAATTTTCAAATCCTCTTCAAGTAAGGTTAAATGAAAACATGTCAAAGGTAAAATCTCACCTTTTTGGTTTCACCATGCAAAATTCAAATGAAGGTTTGCCTAATGAATGGTTTGATTCAAATATTATTAATGTTATGGCTTTATTGAATGAAAATGAATTAGCTTTGAAATTTTTAGAAATAGGCCCTTGCTTACAAAATTTCATTTTGAATAAAGAAGGCCTAGTTCTAAATCATGAATGGAATTATGAAATTTACACCTTAAATAATAGACAAGAAAGAATTGAAAATCAACCATTGTCTAATCAATTTGGTAATTTGAATCTCACCTATGAGAATACTAATGGAACTAACCCAAATTGGTATGGTGAGAGGGGCAAGTTGAAGTTTGTTTCCTTGTTTGTTTTGATCTTGTTTTTGTTGGATGCCTACAAAACTTGGTATGTGTATCACGTCATATGTCTTTTAAAGAATCCTAATCAGGTTTGGGATCCGGGAAAATGATAATCCAAACTTTGCACCATCTTGTATTATATTGTACATTTGTATATACTTTTATTGTTCGTGTTTTGATGTTGGTTTTGCATTTCAGTTTTGGTTTTAAGTTTTGTGTGTTGGTTCTTTGGACATGTTTGGTTTGTCTTGAAAAAAAAAAAAAAAGCGAGATGTCAGCTTTTGTCCTTATGAATGTTGACTAATACGAGGAGAATATGAAACATTGGAATTGTATTGCAGAAAGCTCCACGAGTATCACAAACACATTAAAGAATATCGTTTGGAACTTGTGATGCATGAAGTTGTCAGTTTTACAAATTATGGCAAAGTAGGTGGTAGACTCCATCCGCATTTCAAAAAGAGCAATGCATTCATACATGTCTCATGTTACATTCCATATTGCATCTACATTTCAAATACAATCATTGAAAAGGTGTCAAATCCTCTTAGGGTCATTACATAACATATATTAAAAGGATCCTAAGGTTGGGAACTGATGCCTGAACTATCTTGAATCAAGCACGTTCTACACATATTAAAGAGGATCTTGAGCAAAATGGTCAAAACCATACTTGGAAGAAAAGGTGAGGTGAAAGGAATATTTCGTGTTTGTCCTATCATGCAACGTAATCCTTAAACAATGGTTTTACCACTCCCCATAAAGCTTAAAGCCTAAAATCAGAGTAGTAAGGATAGGGTTAAATCCCCATCAAACTTAGGTTGAGGATCCAACTCCCCAAAGCTCTGATTTGACCTTCATGGAGTAGTAAGGATAGGGTCTAATTCTCATCTCGCTTAGGTTGAGAATACGATTCCCCAAAGCTTCTATGTTGCCTACTCAAAAACTTGAAATTCCAAAGCAAATATTTTTCATTAATATTGGATTGGAAGGATCGTACTACATGTCCCTTGCAAGGATGGGTAGTCATCCCCAAGGTCCAAGAAATCAAAAGTAAAGCCAAATCCTGGATTATGGGGTTAATCTCCACTGGGGCTATAGATGCCTGACTGGAAGTGGAGTACGCTCACGCGTGGCAACATGTCTTGTCTAAAAGAAATACCACTGACTGCTCAAACGGACAGGCTAGCCTGACAATTTCATCCATAATAGGTTAAATCATTTTGTTCAAGATGAGGTAATGAACTCCAGATCAGAGTAGTAAGGATAGGTTTGAATTCCCATCTCGATTAGGTTGGGAATCCTATTCCCCAAAGCTCTGATTTCACTTACACTTGCACATGGGTTCAAGATGGTAGTGACACATAACCAGCTTTGGGATCTAGTAAATTAATTCAATATTCACATATTTGGTCCTAAGAGGGTTTGACAGTTTTAATATGTTTGTTCATGGTACTAGAAATTTTGAGCCTTTGCAAAACATGGTTGTTATATCTCTAGCATAGTTGTCATGCATTAAATCCTGCACAAATCATTCATAACCTTGCATATGCATTCAGGTAAAACTGACAATGGAAAGTTGAATGAGTTTCAAATGATAGAGAATGAAGCACACTGCACACACCGAGCTGATGCTTAACGATTCAAATGCTTCATGTATTTCTCGTCTAGGTTTATTCTTTGGATATTTTTTGACACTTGTGTTTGAGTTTTGTAATTTTTTAGGTTGGGTTCTCACCGAAATGCTTAGGAGCATTTCCTAGCAGAGTCACCATTTGTTGTGGCTGCTCCACAACATACCCCAAAATTGGGGACCCACCTTTTTATTTTTAGTATTTGGGTGTTTGCAGTTTGTTTTAAGTGTCTAATGCTTTCGTTGTATTTTGGGTTTGTGTTAGTCAAAAAGTGACTAACTACAGAAAAACAGTTGATGCATTTTTTTTGCATATTTTCCAAGAAGACCGAAGTGGCCCATATGCTAAATATCAAAGGAAAAGCAAAATACCGCAAAGAAGAAAAAGTGTCGCGATATCACGACATGTTGCATTCTCGCGACCAAAAGAGAAAAAGTGTCACGATATCGCGACATGTTGCATTTTCGTGGCCAAAAGCAACAAAAGAGGACAAAGAGGCAGAAGTGTCGCGATATCGCAACACTTTTTCTTTCTTACCGTTTCTCTTCTCTTTTGGTCACAAAAATGCAACATGTCGCGATATCGCGACACTTTTTCTTCTTTGCGGTATTTTGCTTTTCCTTTGATCTTTAGCATATGGGCCACTTCGGTCTTCTTGGAAAATATGCAAAAAAAATGCATCAACTATTTTTCTGTAGTTAGTCACTTTTTGACTAACACAAATCCAAAATACAACGAAAGCATTAGACACTTAAAACAAACTGCAAACACCCAAATACTAAAAATAAAAAGTGGGTCCCCAATTTTGGGGTACGTTGTGGAGTAGCCACAACAATATCGATTTCTTGCGAGTGGAGCATGCATTGGTTGAGTGCTCTAATTTCTTGCAACTTTCGCATTTGATCAGGGTGTTTTCATATTATATAGTCTGATTCCATACCCCAAGCTTTGAAACCAATTTGATTGAATCGAGTAACTCATCCATATCTGCATTTATGCAAATTCTTGTATAAATAAGTCGTGAGCGAGCCTTGGTGGTAGGATCAATAGTAATAAGGTGTCCTATTTCCTCGTGATACTTACAAAAATTTTATTGTTCTAGTATTGTAAAGGTAGGTTTGGTAATCTCGCCCAAATTGGTGCCTAGGTGAAGCTTTGGGTTTCAAAATCAAAGTTTGGGCTCCACCATCGCAAGAAAAGCCCCTGACGTCCATAAAACCATGGACCTCCCTAGAGTATTCAATTAGAGTCTTCCCTTTAGTTAAACTTAACTATAAAGAACCCCTTTCGACATTACCACAATCTCCATATGGCCATGGGATCACTATTTAGTAGCAATCCATTTCTTGATTGCATCAAGGTTCGATCGAGCTCCCATAAATCTACCCACAAGATTCATAGCTCCTTGCTCAATAGTTAGGTCGACCAAATCGTTAGGTATTAAAACAATAAAGTAAAATAAAAGTAGTTTTTAAGGTTCACAAGTTATATTTTCAACTAAACTTTGATTATCAAAGCATAGTGTACAACTCTTTCAATTGAACTCCAATTATCAAAGTATAATGTACAACTCTATTCTTAGATTCGAACCTTAGACCTTTTATTTGGAGTTTGAAATTATTAGTGTGTAAAATCCTCACTTTCAACACTTGTTTCAAATCTATTAGACAATATTTTATTAAATTTTTTATCAATAATTTTAAGAACATTTTTTCAATTAATTATTGTTTCAAATTTATTAAAAAATATTTTTATTAAATTATTTGTCAAATAATGTAGAGAACATTTTTTGAATTAGTTATATGGAATTGAAACACCCCCACATGTATTACATTATCACCATTAAGAAGTATGATATTCAAGTAGCTTGGATACTATCCATGTATCATTTGACAAGATTATGGAATGTTGATGAATCTGACCATTTAAACTAAATGCCATTTGATAATAAATTAAAGAACATTAACATAATGGATTATTTTTTTATAATTTTTTTTTGGTTACATAGAAGAGTTGGTCACAACCACACTATTTTTAGTAACTGGCAAGCCCAAGGTTCAAACCATAGGGGTTGCTCCCACCAAACCTATTTTGTCTTGTTATTGTTGACCTAATGTGAAGGGGACCTGATCGCTCAGGATTCATACCATCATCATTGGTTTGACATGCACGTAAAGGATTGAGATTAGACAATTACCTTTGCAAACAGACTACCCTCGAGGTTTGAACCTAGGTGTCTTCTTGATAAGTTCCTGACCAGACAAACTTTTACCAATCCACCTAGCCCTCGAGGGCTTATTTTTTTATATTTGATATAATTAATTTTTAATTTATATTTATATTTTTATTGTAGTAAGATGTAAGGTACAACTAGGGGCACAACTAGGGCCATCCTTTGAGTGGTTTGAACTTGGTCCACTAGGTCCAAGGAGTTGGTATGTCCTTTGGGGTCTTATTAATCTTATTTACTTGATAATTTTTGTTGTTTTGTTTTAAAATATATATATAAATAAATAAAAAGGGCCTTTAATACAAAGAGACCTAGTCATCTTGCTCACCACTCCATCAAGAGCTTAAATAAATATAATTCTTAATTTTATTGTAAGTCTTCGCTTTTCATCTTGATGACCTTAGTTTAATTTATATTTATATTTTTATTGAAGTAGGATGCAAGGTACAAGGAGGGTCATCTTTTGAGTGGTTTGAGCTTGGTCCACTAGGTCCAAAGAGTTGATATGTCTTTTGGGCTCTTATTAATCGTATTTACTTAATAATTTTTGGTTTTCTTGTTATTCATGTTTTAAGGTATACATATATGTACTAAGGCAAAGGATAAGGTATATATATATATACTAAGGGCCTTTAATATGAAGAGACCTAGTCATCTTGCTCACCATTCCATCACGAGCTTAGAAAAATGTAATTCTTAATTTTATTGTAAGTCGTGGTGTTTCATCTCGATGACCTAAGTTTGAATTGCAGGGAAAGAGGCCCCTGTTGCTATACCCCTAAGAAAATATGACCTCCTTGTACTTCACATTACTTTAAAAAAAAAATATTATAAAAATTAAAATGTTATATTTATAAACATTCTCCTCTGTATATTTATAAACATTCTCATACCAATAAATTTAAAATTCCAATATATTTTTTATTATCTTAAATGTTAAAATTTATATTAAACATATATGATTAATTTATAACTAATATACATTATTCAAAATGAGCTTGAATAGTTTAATTTGATTTTTAGTTTCTACATTTATAATCTTCAAAATAAAATCTTTCATCAAGGCTACTTATATTGAACCTAAACAAGAGTTTTTTTGCTTGGAGTCTCTTACATCAAGGGTTACGTGTTGGCAGGGTTCAAGCATCTGGGTGTTCATAATCTCATTTGCCCGGTTTGTGGACAAGCGGAAGATTTACTGCATGTTTTTTGGTCTTGTGATCGGGCTCACCTTGGGGTGCTCTTGAATTTTAGACCTTTTATGCAGGATTTTCTTGGGTGCATGCTATTTTGGTGACCCTATTGCTTTTTCCTTCAACTTGGATGTTGTTTGGAATATTTTAAATTGGTACCTTGTTTTATCTATGGAATCCCGAATAGAGTATTTTTCTCGACAAGATCGAACATGTCTTCTCTTTGATAAATATGATATATTCTTTGATTGGAGTTCGATTCAAGTACAAGTTAAAAAGTAAAGTGGAGCTTAGTACTTGCGTACCCGCATGGATCATTGGGGAATGCACCCGTGTTATGAGTCATTGCATCTTCCTTCCCCTTCCAGTGGCATAATTTCTCGCTTCTTTCTTTTCGAATCATATTTAATCTGTTTGCTTGTTATTGCGTTTGGGCATTTTGACACTCTTGTATACTCTTAACCACAATGGTTAATGTATTGGTTTACGGTGTGCTAATCCACCCACCCTTTTTTGTATGATTAAACATTATTTTATTAATATAATGGCTTTTTCATCCAAAATCTTTCCAAAATAAAATACTTTTGAAGTCTAAAGTCAAATTAGTCGAGTCTTAGAAATCCCTAATATTTATTCCACCCAAATCTACTCCTTGGAAAACCATGGTTAGATCACCAACGACAAACTGGTCCCCAAATATCTCATACCCCTAACCACGTGACCACCCGCAATTGCACAAAATTTAGCGATGGGCCTCCGTTGGATTCGGCACATGCATTGACTACCTTTTCGAAAGAAATAATTTAACATTCCGAGAAAAAACATTTAAAACTTAAAGAAAAAGATATCGTAGCCTTCGAAGGCCAACGTTACGAGATTATCGTTACTTCAAAACTACGCATACTCGACACGCTATGTACGTGCAAGTCCCGAAGAAGTCACCGGGGGAACTTCGCGGGAGGTTCCGGCCGTCGCTATTTCAAGACTACAAATCCCGGCGACAGCAAAAGCAAAAGAAAAAGCTGCTTAATGCGTTTTCCCTGCCAATAAGCTAATTAACGTTCTGTTCCCCACCACGGTTTCTAACTTAAGATGGGGTTTACGATAAGCGGTTTTACGATAGGCGGTTTTCGGACTTAACGATATCCTTTTTCTTGATTTCTGTCTGAGGCGTTTTCAAAATCGTAAGAGCGGTTTTGCGGAGCGTCACAGTGAACGATGGACGAGGCGAACTTAGTCGAGGGGTTGTGAAGGTGTGGATTTTGTTTGCTAAATTTGGCGAAAATAAGTGAGATTTTATTTTCTCGTATTTTGAGTCAAATTTGAGGGCGGAAGATAGGTCCCAGGAATTTTGGATGCTTTCTATGAGTTTGTCTAGTGATGTTCCCGCGCGTGGTCTCGTTGGCATTATGTGTTGTTTTTAGAAGACTAGAGTTCAAATGCTGACTGAAAATCGTCTGGTTTCAGGTTTAAATCCGGTTTTTGTTTAGTCATTGGGCTCTGTGGTTGAAAGTTTTGAAGGAATCGGTCGAAATGATCTGAGGATTCTATCGGGCATTCTGTTGAAGGTGCGTGATTCGATGACTTTATTTTGAGCGATTTTGGTTTGGATTTTAAGTTTTGTTTAAGTTAAATTTTAGACTAAAACACGGAGCGGTGGGATTGAGAAAAACATGATGTGCCGGTTTCAGGTTCGAGTACGGGGATCGTCTCGTCTCGTAGGGTCGGAGTTTGGCGAAATCCTCGAAGCATTTGTCTGGCAAGTAAGGGATGCCCGCGCTTTAGCTTTTTAGAGCATTTGATTGAAAAATTTGTAGTTGTATAAGATAAATTAGTGTTAAAAACTTTGTCAAAACCTAAGAGAGGAGAGGAAACATATTTCAGATTTAAATGTGGCGAATATTTGTTTAAGAAATTGGTTGGGATTGCAGCAAAGAACTTTTTTGAGCATAGGAAAAGATATTTGGATTTGAATCCGACAGTTTTTTTATTCAAAATCGGTCTCAATAACGGCCAAAATTTTGTTTTCGGAGCGTTTTGATTTAGCAGAGTGGAAGCTTGGGGAAATCACGAGAAGCGAGAGTTTGTTCTCTATTTTCTGTAAGGTAGGAGATTATACTGCTATGTGTTCGTATGGTTCACTTGCATCATTTGAACTGATTTTGAAACTGTCTAGAAATGGGGGAATAACCTGAGGGGTCATGATCATCGGGTTTTAGGTTCGAATACGGGCAAAATTCTGGTAAAATCACTGTGAGAAAGGACGTCTGGCATTCTGGTGGAAATGAGTCTCACGCACAGGCGATCAGGGCAGTACAGAGGGGCCTCAGCAAGTAGTAGCGAGAATGAAGTCTACAACATCCTTCCTGTGCACAACATGCTGGCAGATCATGCTGCCCTGCGGTTTCCAGAGGTTCGAGCAGCGGCTGCTGCATTGAAAACTGTAGGCGAGCTTCGGAGTCCTCCCTATGTTGAATGGGATTCTAATATGGATCTTCTTGATTGGCTTGGCATCTTCTTTGGTTTCCAAAGAGATAATGTCCGCAATCAGCGGGAGCATCTCATACTGCTTTTGGCTAACAGCCAGATGCGATTGCAGCCGCCTCCTGATATCATAGATCAGCTTGAACCCAGCGTTGTTCGGAAATTGAGAAAGAAAATCCTTAAAAACTATGAGAATTGGTGTGCATTTCTGGCAAGGAAGTCTAATGTTTGGATCCCAGACCGCAGGAGAGCGTCGATTGATGCCCGTAGGGAGTTGTATATTTCTTTGTATCTTCTTATTTGGGGGGAGGCTGCAAATCTGAAGTTTATGCCAGAGTGTTTGTGCTATATTTTCCACCATATGGCTATGGAGCTGAATAGAATCTTAGAGGATTATCTGGATGAAAATACAGGACAGCCAGCATTGCCTGCTTATATGGGAGAAAATGCATTTTTGCAAAAGGTTGTCACTCCTTTGTATCAAACTGTCAAAGCGGAGGCAGAATCGAGCTATGGCGGTAAGGAGCCTCATTCTTCCTGGAGAAATTATGATGACATGAATGAGTATTTTTGGAGCAACAGGTGCTTTGATCAGTTGGGATGGCCTCTTAAGCTGAGTAGTAATTTCCTTGTTCTGCCGAATCCGGATAATCAGCAACAGCAAGCGGTCGGATTGCAGAGGTTCACTGCTATGCTGCGGAAACAGAAGGTAGGAAAGACAGGTTTTGTAGAGCAACGCTCCTTTTGGAATATTTTTCGTAGTTTTGATCGACTCTGGATTATGTATATCCTTTTCCTGCAAGCTGCAATTCTTGTAGCCTGGGAAGGCAAAGGGATTCCTTGGAAAGAGTTGAAAAACAAAGATACACAAATTAAGATGCTTAGTGTGTTCATAACTTGGGCAGGCCTTCGGCTTCTACAATCTTTGCTTGATATTGGCACACAGTACAGTTTAGTGTCAAGAGAAACTCCTTTACAAGGAATAAGAATGTTTTTGAAAACTGTTGTGGCAACAGTGTGGACGATCCTGTTTGTTGTGCTCTATATTCGGATGTGGAAACAAAGAAATCATGATTTCGCCTGATCAAGTAAGGCAAACAAAATGTTGATTAACTATGTCGAGGCTGCTATTGTATTCATTGTCCCTGAGCTCCTGGCTTTACTGCTTTTCATAATTCCGTGGGTCAGAAATTTTGTGGAGAAAAGCAATTGGAGGATTTTTCATCTTCTGACATGGTGGTTTCAGTCAAGAACATTTGTTGGTCGTGGGCTTCGAGAGGGAATTTTTGATAACCTCTCTTATAGTCTGTTTTGGGTGGTGTTGTTGGCTGTAAAGTTCACCTTCAGCTACTTCATGCAGATCAGACCTATGGTGGAGCCAACTAAGAAAACATTGAATATCAAAACAATTCCATACAAGTGGCATGAGTTTTTCAAAAAGACTAACCGATTCGGTGTTGGAGTATTGTGGGCGCCAGTTATCTTGATCTACTTTATGGACACACAGATATGGTATTCAATACTATCATCTATAGTTGGAGCATTGGTGGGACTGTTTTCCCATCTGGGAGAGATACGGAACATTCAACAGCTGAGGCTGCGGTTTCAGTTCTTTGCCAGTGCTATCCAGTTCAATTTGATGCCAGAAGAACCACTTTTCAGAACCCAGGGGAATCTACGAGTTAAACTAAGGGACGCTATAAGGCGTTTGCAACTCAGATATGGTTTGGGCACACCATATAAGAAAATTGAGTCTAATCAGGTTGAAGCAGGAAGGTTTGCTCTTATTTGGAATGAAATTGTGAGGACATTTAGAGAAGAGGACATTGTCAGTGACTTGGAAGTGGAATTGTTGGAGGTTCCCTCAAACTCGTGGAATATACGCGTCATACGATGGCCATGCTTGTTGCTTTGTAATGAATTGTTGCTTGCCTTAAGCCAGGCTAGGGAATTAGGAGGTACTGACAAGACATTGTGGAGAAAGATCAGCAAAAATGAGTACCGTCGATGTGCAGTGATAGAAACATATGATAGTGTCAAGCATTTGCTTTTGAGAATTATTAAGGAAGGTACTGAAGAACACTCCATTATTGACAGTTTGTTTGTTGTAATTGAGAAGTCGCTTCAGATGGAGAAGTTTACTGAGAATTATAGGATGAGCGAGCTGCCTGAAATTCATTCTAAATTAATAGCATTGGTCAAGATTCTTTTGGGAAAGCCATCTGTGAAGGACCAGCAGAAGGTAGTCAATGCTTTGCAAAACCTCTATGATATTGTCCTTAGGGATTTTCCTAAAGAAAGACGAAGTATTGAGCAACTGAGGCAAGATGGACTTATTCCTCAAACAAGTGATGGTAGACTGTTATTTGAGGATGTTGTAGAATTACCTGATACAGAAGATGAATCCTTCTATCGTCAATTACGTCGCTTGCATACCATTTTTACTTCAAGAGATTCTATGCACAATATCCCAAGAAATCTGGAAGCAAGGCGTCGCATAGCATTTTTCAGCAACTCCCTCTTTATGAATATGCCTCATGCTCCACAGGTGGAGAAGATGTTGGCTTTTAGTGTCTTGACTCCCTACTATGATGAGGATGTTATTTACAATAAAGAACAACTGCGTACACCAAATGAAGATGGTGTTTCAATTATATTTTATCTTCAGAAGATATTTCCTGATGAATGGGAAAATTTCTTAGAGCGGATGCACAAAGAAGGGGTAAAGGATTCTGAACTGTGGACTAATCATGTCAGGGAACTTAGATTGTGGGCCTCACTCAGAGGACAGACACTGAGTCGTACTGTCAGGGGCATGATGTACTATTATAAAGCTCTCCAAATGTTGGCTTTTCTTGATTCAGCATCAGATATGGATATTCGTAATGGCTTCAAGGAACTTGTTGCCACAGCTTCGGGGAACAGGGAAGATGCCAATGGATTGAGATCTCGGAGTTTTCCATCTGGACGAAGCAATAGCACCGAAAGCAATGGATTAGGATTGCTATTCAAAGACCATGAACATGCCACAACACTCATGAAATTTACTTATGTTGTTGCTTGCCAGATTTATGGTACTCAAAAGGCAAAGAAAGATCCCCGTGCTGAGGATATCTTGTATCTAATGAAGAATAATGAGGCTCTCCGGATTGCTTATGTTGATGAGGTCTCTGTAGGAAGGAATGATAAGGAATATTTTTTTGTTCTTGTTAAGTATGATCCGGACCTGCAGAAAGAGGTGGAGATTTACAGGGTGAAGCTACCTGGCCCATTAAAACTTGGTGAAGGAAAACCTGAAAATCAAAATCATGCTCTGATTTTTACAAGGGGGGATGCAGTGCAGACAATTGATATGAATCAAGATAATTATTTTGAAGAGGCTCTAAAAATGCGCAATCTGTTGCAAGAGTTTACAAGATACTATGGCATCAGAAAGCCTACAATTTTAGGAGTTCGTGAGCATGTATTCACGGGTTCTGTATCTTCTCTTGCTTGGTTTATGTCTGCTCAGGAAACAAGTTTTGTAACCCTTGGCCAACGTGTTCTTGCAAACCCTCTAAAGATAAGGATGCACTATGGTCATCCTGATGTATTTGATCGCTTATGGTTCTTGAGTAGGGGAGGTCTCAGTAAAGCTTCGCGGGTAATAAACATCAGTGAGGACATATTTGCTGGCTTTAATTGTACACTGCGTGGAGGAAATGTCACACATCATGAATATATCCAAGTTTGCAAAGGACGAGATGTTGGTTTGAACCAGATATCTATGTTTGAAGCTAAGGTTGCTAGTGGAAATGGGGAACAAGTTTTGAGTCGGGATGTGTATCGCTTGGGTCATCGCTTAGATTTTTTTCGTATGCTCTCCTTCTACTATTCAACTATTGGATTCTATTTTGGTACTATGCTGGTAGTCTTGACAGTTTATGCATTTCTTTGGGGTCGAGTTTATTTGATTCTCAGTGGACTTGAAAAAGCTATTATGACTGAAGCCGTTAATACGGACAACAAGGCACTTGGAGCAGTTCTTAATCAGCAGTTCATCATTCAGCTTGGACTCTTCACAGCTCTGCCAATGATTGTTGAAAATTCTCTAGAGCATGGATTCCTAAAAGCCATATGGGATTTTATAACTATGCAGTTGCAGTTAGCATCTGTTTTCTATACTTTTTCAATGGGTACACGTACTCACTACTTTGGTCGAACAATACTTCATGGGGGTGCAAAGTATCGGGCTACAGGCCGTGGCTTTGTTGTACAGCACAAGAGATTTGGTGAAAATTACAGACTATATGCTCGTAGTCATTTTGTGAAGGCTATTGAGCTTGGGATACTACTGATAATCTTTGCATCATACAGTATTCTCAAGACCAAAACATTTGTCTATATTATGTTGACCATATCAAGTTGGTTTCTTGTTTTCTCATGGATCATGGCTCCCTTTTTATTAAACCCATCCGGATTTGATTGGTTGAAAACAGTCTATGACTTTGATGATTTCATGAATTGGATATGGTACAAAGGTGGGATTTTGACAAAATCAGATCAGAGCTGGGAAGTCTGGTGGAATGAGGAAGCTGACCACTTACGAACGACAGGACTATGGGGAATGGTTATAGAGATTATCCTAGATATTCGCTTTTTCTTTTTCCAGTATGGAATTGTTTACCAGCTGGGAATTGCTGGTGGTAGCAAAAGTATTCTTGTGTATCTTCTTTCATGGATCTATGTGGTTGTGGCGCTTTCTATTTATATTGTGATTTCATATGCTCGTGAGAAGTATGCAGCAAAGCAACATATCTACTACCGTGCGATTCAAGCCTTTGTCATCACTCTGACCATTTTGGCAATTGTATTGTTGTTGCAATTCACTAGCTTTAAATTTACAGATTTGTTCTCAAGTATGCTTGCATTCATACCAACTGGCTGGGGTCTGATTTCAATTGCTCAAGTGCTGAAGCCTTTCCTGAAGGCCTCTATAGTCTGGGAAATAGTCGTTGCGGTGGCTCGCTCGTATAATATTACATTTGGTATTATAGTCATGATTCCTATGGCTATTCTTTCATGGTTACCTGGCTTTCAGTCAATGCAGACACGTATATTGTTCAATGAGGCATTTAGTCGGGGACTTCAGATATCTCGTATTATTGCTGGCAAGAAGTGAAATCTGGGATACAAATACAGGTAATGTTGGAGCTTTGGCAACATGAGACATATGGTTACCTAAACTATAAAACCCAAACTTAAGGTTTTTGTTAGCATTGAATAATTACTGTCATTTGATCTCCTAAAGGAATTCCTGTTGAATTTAATATAAATTGTTGAATGTTTTTTTTTTTTTTTGTGTTTTTGTTTTTAAAATTTAAACATCTGGAACCACATATTTTTATGGTCATTCAAATTCAACTGCAAAATCCTATCCTAACAGTCGAGGCCAATGCATTTTACAATGTGCAGGGCCACACTAATAAAAAATACTTGTTACCATTGGTATGAATTCAACTGGGGCTGTGTTCTGTTACATCTGTTCCCTTACAAATAATAATTGGCTTTACTAGAACCAGAATTGTAGAAGACATACAGTTATTGCAACAGATGTAACCACTTGCTAAGATTGGTTGGCAGAAACAACCAAATTCACATTATCTAGTGCTGGGTACAATTTGTGAGTTGGAAGATCCAGTGTAAGAGTCGACTGAGCGCTAATGAATACTTGGAGAGAAGTCAGTTGTAACTTAAGTTAGAGTGTGTATATGATATTGAAAGGAGGAAGGGACTTGCATTCCATGTCAAGTCAAGTTGATAGATGTTCAAATAATCATAAATTCATGTTGAATAAAAAAAATGAATAGTCTAATGGACATTGATTACTAAATTTGATAGAAACAGCCAAATGATTCCTTTACATAGAAGATCCAAAATTTTATGTGTAGAGTTTGAATTTTATGAATTTTTTACCATGGCTTGAATATTTCAGAAAATCACAAAAAGAGGAGGATCACTCTTATGCTTGAAGTTCCTGTTGATTTGCTCTCCAACTCCGAGTGTCTGTGTCACGGGGCTGGCTAGCTTGGCCGGGCTAGAACCGTGTGGCACTGTGTACTCTCTTTGAGTCAACCTCTTCGGACGAGACTTACCAAGAGCCATGGACTACACTTTCCTGTGTTTACCTGCACAAAGACAAACACAACACAATGGTATTTTTGTATTTTCTATGGGGCAAACACAAACACTTACAATGAAAGGGAACCTACTCTAACAAGAGCATCCACACAAAGCAAGATACAATTGGGACAACAATGTATTCTTATTAATATGATAGGGCTTGTGACCCAAGATACACTAAGTTTTATCTGATAGGGCTTGTGACCCAAGATACACTAAATTTGGCATGAGGCCACAACACACTCACACCAACTTAAAAGTCTGGAACTACATATTTTTATGGTCATGCTGGGAGGGCCGACTCAAGCACAGACTCGGCGAGATTTTCAAAAACTCGCCAAGTTTGGTAACTGTGCTATCATGCATTGTTGCTTCGAGAACAAAACAAGAACCATCTGGGACTGATCTCAACATACTTTGTTATTCCCACCTTCTGAGTTTCTTGGCAGCCTTTGCCATTCGCTAGAGATTGCTCTTCCACAAAGGGAACAGTTCGTAGGTTTGGATATAGTTCATAATGTGTATTTCCTCTTACTCCTAGGTACATTCCATGGCTAAAATAGAGTGAGACATGAAATGCTTAAATAGTAAAATTTTGGTGGGAATTTTTACCTGTGTTGCATACCTATGTTCCATGGGGACATGTTTGCATGTTGGGGGCTGTCTTGAAGACACGTCGTGATGTCCCAAAAAGCCGTCCTGATGTCCCAATTACACATCCTGTTGTCTCGTGTTGTCCCCATCTTAGAAACTTTGTGGAAGATAGGTTTTAGAAGGTTAGGTAGCTATAATACTAGATTATGAGTGGATGAGGCTTATTTTGCTCTGCATAGTTTTAGAAATTAGGTTTCAGTGAATGTGTACAGTCATTTTTACTATACATGGTTGGATGGGAATTAGCCAAGTTTTTTGTCTTATGGTTGATAGAACATCTTCTTGTGGTATTTTATACTCAATTTAAGCTATAGATCTTTGTCAATGGAAGTAGCCTTTGCTTGTAGGGTTAATCGACTATCTCTAGATCATTTTCATAAGAACAATTTTTTTAACCCTCTTCTTTATTGATTTTTTCAGAGGTAAGAAGAAATGAAAAGTTGGGCTCTTATGCTTGTAGACCCCCATTTGCCCTTTTTTCTTCATCATTTTTTAGGCAGAGATGTTGCTACTGCATGGAATTTTTTTCCAATTCACATTTAGAATCCAAAAACTGTTTTGCAGCCAAAATGTTTAGCTATTTAATTTTTTTGACCAGGAATGGTTTTCAAAACCAGAGTCAACCAACATTGATTCCAATGCAAGTTGGTATCATGAGGATTCTAGAATGCTTTTGATGATGTAGCAGAGGGTGTGGGGTAAATCTGATAACATAGATGAATTTGTTATTTCCTTGATTTCTTGGAGATAGCTTGATACATTTTCCAATGTATAAGGTCTACTGGTTCAGTGCTAGGTACACTTTGTCTTTTAGTTCTAGGGGAGATGTCTTGTTTGCACTTTTTTTTCGTAATTTTCTTACACGTTTAATTCTTGATGCATATCTTCTAGCATTTACTATGACAATTTTGTTTGAAGCTGTGGAGGTGTGAGGGTTAAAATTAACACATAAATTGTCGTAAAAGGATCCATTCATATTGCAGAGTGTATACTATTGTTTCCAAATACACATTCATATGTATTGCAATATATTGTTTCATATTATGCAAACAAAACAAACACATTGTTTTTAGATTTTATGTGCAGAAAAATATAAAAACATGATATTGAATTATTAGAAGTAGATCTATCTGTTTAAAGTTAAAGCTATGCTGCCAAAAACGTGACAGGGGGCTGTGTTTCCTGTTTTTCATGTATATGATGTCAACACAACTGAAGCACCTATTGGGGTTTTTCTTCGCTTGTGTCTGGATGCAAGACTTGACCTTGAAAATGGCATTGATAGGGCTTATAACATGGTTTGTTTTGTGTATTTTTCATCCAATTAATGGTGTTTTGCCTATGTTGTGCATTTGTGGGGCCAGACAATGGATAGATGAGTAGGCTTTATGTTAGAAAGGGTTAAATTTTGAACCTCATATAACATTTGCTTCCCACGCCTAATCCATTTCTTATGCGCAACCTTTGTTACGATCTGTTTTCCATCGTGTTTTTGTTGTTGTTATGTTTCAAGTTTCTCGTTTCACGCAACATAGAGTTAAATTATAGATATTTAGAGGTTAAAAAATAAAACTAAACCTAAACAAAGTAAACATAGCTATTAAAATATCAAACAGTAGAAATGAGATTTTAGGTTTTCAATGTATTTTTAGGTTGATCTGGCTGTGGGTTTGAAGGGTAAGGGTGGGCCAATGTGTTTTTTGTAAGGTACAAATGTGCACACATCGATCCAAAATGCCAGTACGTATCTGGAAATGGCTGTGACATTTCAGGATGTTTGCAGATATACCCTGTTGTTTCTATGCCCGTAGCTGGAAGTGGCTGTGACGTTTTCAGGATGTTTGCAGATATACCCTGGTGTTTCTATGCCTGTACCTACTTCAGGAACATAGGAAATGAGATAGGGAGTTTTTTTGTGCAAAATAGCTCAAAAATTGTTATCATGTTTTATGTAATCTTCTCTGTACAAATTAGTAAATTACATTGTTTGTTGTAGATCCTTTTCTTCCATTCTTGTTTTATTGTTGTTATTAGATTGGTTTTCTTTATGACATTTTCATAATGGTATCTGGTACAAGTTGTGCATATTTTCTTATTCCTTTGGTTGTTGGTGATACTATTATCATTACTGTACTTGTTATTTTAAGCAAGGCAACTGACTGCGGTTATTTTGGACATTCTTGTTATTCTTAGTGTTTATTTTGAGGGTCAAAGCCAAGGGTTTGTATAGCATTATTAGTTTAATTACTAATATGATGGCTTGAGTAGCCATATTGGACTCAACTATAATTATGAGTTCATGGATGTAGGATCTTAACCACTCCAAAAAATTGAAATATTTGGTATTTCTCTTCTAGATAATGTAATTTAGCTATCAGATTGTAATGTCCCCTTTCTAGCCAGTCAGCTTCGCAGTTGTGATGAGCCTACTCACGGGTTCCCGTAGGCTAAATTGGATGTGTGGGAACCCATGGTGATCTTAATCAGGCCATTCTCAGCTTTCAGTTGCCAGTTTATGTGGCTTATATGGGCAAGGAGATGGGACTTACTATTTATAGTAAGTCAATTCTGGGGTTTGAGTCAAAGCGGATGGTACCTTTGGATTGTTCGTCGAAATGGGTATCCAAATCCATGATCAGTTGGAAGGTTGTTGGTTTTGCGGAGCTTACAAATTTTAATGCCCGAAGATTATTTATATAAAATTAAAGTAATAATTTAATTTTATATAAGTTAAGACTTTATAATAAAGGGGGAGGATTAAAGAGTCACTTAAGTTAAAATTATTTTATAAAGTGACTATTAGAATTGCAAAAATGGGACGTCATTTATAATGAGGAAAAATAATTTCTAGAAGACATTTTAAATTGCCTTTTCCCTCCAAAAAGCCATCAACCCCTTGTGAGCTCTATAAAAGGAGATTTGTTCATTCATTTCAGGCATCCAGGTTTATATGTTTGCTTTGGCATTTGGTGAAGAAGCTTGTAGAGAATCTTTGTAGGGTTTCGAGCTTATTGGGGACGACAACCTCCTATAGGGACATCCTCTTCGGGTATGAGAGATTACCCTTGGTGGATTAGGGTGGCGATTTCATACAGAGATTGCTCAAGTGCTGATTGTGGGGAGATTTGCAAAGTTTTTTTGAAAGATTAAACAGAAGGTTCGAAGTGTTTTCAGAGGTGCTTGGCGAAGTTGCTGATTGTTGGCCGTACAACATAGGCTGTACAATTACCAGCCAGGCATGATATCTTTGGGGAATTGGGCGATCAGTCCATAAAACCCTATCTCCTCCTTCATTGGTGCCCAAGGATTGCGAGCTGCTAGTACATCATTTCATGGGTGAAGAAAGTTGCATTTCTGGAGCTAAGTGAATAAGTGGTATGTACAGATTTGTTGATCAAATAATACAAACTAAAAATTCCAGATCGATAAATCTTTGTGGTATTTGTGTGTTTCCTCGATTCCTTCACTGGGTTTCTATCATTACATATGTAAAATCTGCATCTCAAGTTTCGTTTGATTGGGTTGCATAGTTACAAAGTTGTGACAGTTGCAAGTGGACTGATTTAGCATTTATCTGAGTTTTTTATTAATTTGAAAAAATACAAAAAATGTACATATTTGCAAAAAAATTAAAAAAATATTTTAGCCAGATTGGGGAGGGTTGTTACATGGTATCAGAGCAAGGCTCAACACTGCCATCCTATGGGAAGTTGAGCTTTCATGAGTGACAGGGATAGAAGAGCAGCTGAAAGGGAGAAGAAAAAAGCAGAACAAGGTCACGGTGGTAAAGAGAAGGAACACAATAACAACATGGGGGAAAGAAGTGATGAAGAACCAAGTCTCAGACACATTCTTAATGCTCTAACCAGAGCACAGTTGGATATGCAGGTTGCATTGCAACGTAATCACCAGGAGATGATCGGAGTTCTAAGAGTAGTATCTGATAGGTTGAGGGGAACTCACATTGGTGGCCATAATGGGGAGGCTAGCACCTCCAACCATTCGGTTTTTACAAGAGGAAGCAATAATGTTCCTAGACCGACACAACCCACTTTCATTCCAAGAGAGGAGCCTATTGAGTAGGAGGAGCAGGCACATGGCCCATCAGATGATACAATAATAGCATGGTGGACTCGAGATCAGGCATTTTCGGAGGAACTTAAGGCTAGTTGGTCTTTTGAAAAATATTGTGCACAAAAGCAGGGACGTCATCATGAACAGAAGAAGCAATTGACTCAGAAGGACTTGCAACATGCCTTGAGTAAGATAACCATTCCTCAGTTTGATGGGAGTGGTAAGAGCACAACAAGGGCGTGGGTGGAAAAGCTGGACAACTTCTTATCACTGAGGCCTATGCAGGAGGAAGAGGCAATTAAATTTGCCACTCTTCACTTAGAGGGAGCAACTCATGATTAGTGGTTCCACGGTCTCAACACTTTGGGCCACGGAGCCATTAACACATATGATGAGTTCACCAACAAACTCATCGATCGGTTCGACAAGAAAGATCCAGAATTGCACTTTAGAGAGCTAGCTCAGTTGAGGCAGACTGGTTCAGTTGATGCCTACATTGCAGAATTTCAGGGGTTGTCAGTCAAGGTTCGAGACATATCCAAAAGGAGGTTGGTAATTCTTTTCGTTGAGGGATTGACTGAGCCACTTCGTGGATGGGTGAAGGCTTTTGAACCACAGACATTGCAGGAGGCCATGAAGAAGGCCCGAAGTATGGAGTTCGTTGTTCCGAAGAATAAATCAACATTCAAACCATTCCAGGACAACAGGGACAAATATAAGAAGATTATGCACAAAGGTCTTCCGCAGTAGAAGCATGAATAAAAAATATTAGGAGATGATGAGCTTAATGAGCTCAGAAAGAAGAAGTTATGTTCCATTGCAAGGAGCCATGGGATTTGTCACACAAGTGCTCATAAAAGGCTCAGGCAAGGCAAATGGAGCATAAGGATTATTTTGAAGTGAAGGAGTCCGAATCTGAAAAATTAGACCAGCAAACTAATTCGGACACAAGTGATGATGATAGTTCAGAAGGAGTTGATCAATGAGCTGCATGATGCCTTTACTTCTCAAATATTGATCTAAGGTCAGGTTATCACCAAATTAGAATGATGGAGCAGGATATCGAGAAAATGACCTTTGGATGCCACTTCAGCCATTTCAAGTTCTTATTTATGCCTTTCGGCTTAACCAATGCCCCTGCCACTTTCCAGTCCTGTATGAATAGGAAATTCAGTAGACAGTTGAGGAGATATGTTTTAATTTTTTTTGACGACATCCTGGTCTACAGTCATTCTTGGGAGGAGCACCTGTAGCATTTAGATGAGGTGTTGAGCATATTGGAACATGAGTCTTTCTATGCCAAGGAGTTGAAGTGTGACTTTGGTATGATCGAGCTTCTCTATTTAGGCCACATCATCAGTGCTGAGGGTGTGCGCATGGATTTCAAGAATATCAAGGCCATTATGGAGTGGCCTACTCCTATGAACCTTACTCAACTCAAGGGGTTCTTTGAATTGTGCAAATTTTACCAAAGGTTCGTTAAGGGATTTTCGTAGCTTGCAGCCCCACTCACAGATTTAACAAAGAAGGGGGCATTCTCCTAGTTTGACACTGCACAAAAGTGTTTTGAACACTTCAAAAATGTTATGTGCTCCTGCCCAGTGCTTGCCATACCAGATTTCTCTCAGCCATTTGAGTTGTAGTGTGATGCTTCGGGAGAGGGAATTGGATCAATGCTAATGCAGAACAAACATCCCATAGCTTTTGAGAGTTGAAAACTTCATGGGGCTGAGTAGAGTTATTCGATATACGATAAGAAAATGTTGGCCATCATGCACGCATTGGCCAAATTCAGGCAGTATTTAGTCGGGGGCAGGTTCACAGTAAAGACTGATCACAACAGTATTTGATACTTCCTCAAACAGAGAGATCTCAATGAACGACAACAGAAGTGGGTTAGTAAGCTGCAAGCTTACGAATTTGACATCGTCTATGTCAAAGGTAAGAAGAATGTCGTAGCAGATGCCTTATCCAATATGACCTTACTTGAAGAGAATTTACAGAAACATATTCTAGAAATAAGTCACAAAAGCAACTAAGGAAATAATAACACCATTCAATGCACATATGACACACAAGATTTACCCTGGTTCACCCAATTTGGGCTAGTCCAGCAAACAAGAGTCTATCCTCCTTGATATATTATTCTCTCTCTTGTCCCTAAAATGGGACATTACAATAATTATATATGGAAACTCTTACAACCCTATACCACCAAGTGGTATTAGGGTACCGTGGATACAATAGCTTGGGCTAAACCACCCACACCCACCAACCACCCACCAACTGTGGGAATCCCGAGAGTCGCTCCAAAAGTAGCGATAAAAGTAGGTGAAAAGTAGCGGCCCCATCGGACCCCCCTACCTGTTGTCTTTTGTGCTGTAGTGCCTGTCGTACAATTCTTTTTCGACAAAGAATGAGACATATCCAACATTACTTGGGTGCTATGACAATTTTTTCTGCAACATGGAGGGATGAGATCTTATCCAAGTATGCTAAGGACCCTTGGACATCTGGCTTGATTGATGGGACTACACTTGATGATAGGTTTTCAGTGGTTCAGGGGTTGATATTGTATAAGGACCATATCTTCAAAGTGTTTTCAAAGGTGCTGGGTGAAGTTACTGATTGCTGGCCATAAAATGAGCCCACAATCAGCACTTGAGCAATCTTACTTTGAAACTTCTATTTAATATTTCAAAAAAACTTTACAAATCTCCCCACAATCAGCACTTGAGCAATCTCTATATGAAATCACCACCCTAATCCACCAGGGGTAATATCTCATACCCAAAGAGGATGTCCCTATTGGAGGTTGCCATACCCAATAAGCTCGAAACCCTGCAAAGATTCTCTGCAAGCTTCGTCACCAAATTCCAAAGCAAACATATAAACCTAGATGTCTGAAATGAATGACCAAATATCCTTTTATAGAGCTCACAAGGGGTCGATGGTTGTTTGAAGGGAAAAGGCAACTTAAATGTCTTCTAGAAATTATTTTTTGTCATTATAAATGCCGTCCCCTTTTTGCAATTCTAACAATCACTTTATAAAATAATTTTAACTTAAGTGACTCTTTAATCCTCCCCCTTTATTATAAAATCATAACTTATATAAAATTAAATTATTACTTTAATTTTATATAAATAATCTTTGGGCATTAAAATTTGTAAGCTCCGCAAAACCAACCTTCCAACTGATCATGGATTTGGATACCCATTTCGATGAACAATCCAAAGGTACCATCCGCTTTGACTCAAACCCCAGAATTGACTTACTATAAATAGTAAGTCCCATCTCCTTGCCCAAATAAGCCATAGAAACTGGCAACTGGAAGCTGAGAGTGGCCTGATTAAGATCACCATGGGTTCCCACACATCTAATTTAGCCTACAGGAACCCGTGAGTAGGCTAATCACAACTACGAAGCTGACTAGATAGAAAGGGGACATTACAGTCCACCCTTCCCGAAATTTCTTGTCCTCAAGCAATTTCAACTTTGGATGTTGTAATACCTCTTCATTCTCCCAATCTGCATCCTCTACTGGTAAGTGCTTCCACTTAACTAAATACTCTGTAATCACCTTCCCCCTAAGAGTCCTTTCCCTAAAGTTAATGATGGCCTCGGGTACCAAGATTAATTTCCCTTCCTCATCTAATGGTGGTATCTTTGTGGAAGGAACAACATTCTGCCCAATCGCCTTTTTGAGGTGAGAAACATGGAAGACATTATGGATTCTATTGTCCATTGGTAGCTCCAACTCATAATCTACCTCTCCTACCCGTCTAGTTACCCTGAAGGGTCTACAAAATCTTGACTTCAGCTTCTCCTTTCCACTCTTCTTGAGAGTGGATTTCCTGTATGGCTGAAGCCTGAGGTAAACCAGATCTCCAACCTCGAAGCTACACTCTATCCTGTGTTGATCGGCATACATTTTTTGCCAATTTTGTGCTTGGTGTATGTTGTCCCTCAAAGCCCTCATAATATCCTGGCTGTCTTGCAACAAGTCCTTGGCTCTGGGTGCTCTGCTATCACCAAGCAATAATTCTATGAAGTTGGGAGCTTCATATCCATACAAGGCCATCAATGGAGTCATATTTATGGTCATATGATGTGTGGTATTATAATAAACCTCACTAAGATGTAGCCACATGATCCAAGCCCTCTACTAACCTAAGACATAGTTCCAAAGGTAACCCTCCAACCATTTGTTCACTATCTCTGTCTACCCATCGGTTTGAGGGTGATAGCTAGTGCTGGGAGTAAGCTCAGTCCCCCCTAATATAAATAGATCCTACCAAAACACACTCATGAACCTGCTATATCAGTCACTGACAATCATCTTGGGCATACCATGTAATTTGAATATCTTCCTAAAAAACAATTCGACCACCTGAGCTGTTGTATAAGCGGCTAAGATAGCAAGGAAGTGTGCAAACTTCGTGAGCCTGTCGACTACCATGTATATACAATCATTGCCCTGAACCAAGGGCAACTTGGTGATGAAATCCATGGATATTCCTTCCCATTTTTTGTTAGGAACTAGTAATGGCTGCAACAATCCTGCTGGGTAGGTGTGCTCATCCTTATTTTTATGGCAGATGGCACATTCCTGTACATACTGAAGGACTTCATTATTGAGTCCTTTCCAAGTGAATCACTCCTTGATGCTCCTGTATGTTTTGAAGAATCCAATGTGCCCTGTTGTAGGATCATCATGAAAGCATTGAAGAACCCTCCTCTTGAATTTGGAATTGTGAGGTAGGAAGTTACGGTCCTTATACAATATCAACCCTTGGACCACTAAAAACCTGTCATCAAGTGTAGTCCCATCAATCAAGCCAAATATCCAAGGGTCCTTAGCATACTTGGCTGAGATCTCATCCCTCCATGCTGCAAAAACATTTATCATAACACCCAAGTAAGGTCCTCCCGGATAAGGCATCTGCTATGACATTCTTCTTAACTTTGACATAGACGATGTCAAAGTCGTAAGCTACAGCTTACTAACCCACTTCTATTGTCATTCATTGAGATTTTTTTGGTTGAGGAAGTATCGAAGACTATTGTGATCAGTCTTTACTGTGAACCTTCCCCCAACTAAATACTGCCTAAATTTGGCCAATGCATGCATGATGGCCAACATTTCCTTATCATATATCAAATAACTCCGCTCAGCCCCATGAAGTTTTTGACTCTCAAAAGCTATGGGATGTTTTTTTTGCATTAGCATTGATCCAATTCCCTCTCTCGAAGCATCACACTACAACTCAAATGGCTGAGAGAAATATGGTATGGCGAGCACTGGGCAAGAGCACATAACCTTTTTGAAATGTTCGAAACACTTATGTGCAGTGTCAAACAAGGAGAATGCCCCCTTCTTTGTTAAATCTATGAGTGGGGCTGCAAGCTACAAAAATCCCTTAATGAACCTTTGATAAAACCTACACAATCCAAAGAACCCCTTGAGCTGAGTAAGGTTCATAGGAGTAGGACACTCCATAATGGCCTTGATCTTCTCGAAATCCATGTGCACACCCTCAGCACTGATGATGTGGCCTAAATAGAGAAGCTCGATCATACCAAAGTCACACTTTGACTCCTTGGCATAGAAAGACTCATGTTCCAATATGCTCAGCACCTCATCTAAATGCTACAGGTGCTCCTCCCAAGAACGATTGTAAACCAGGTGTAATAAAAGAAAATCAAAACATATCTCCTCAACTGTCTATTGAATGTCCTGTTCATATAGGACTGGAAAGTTGCAGGGGCATTGGTTAAGCCGAAAGGCATAACCAAGAACTCGAAATGGTCGAAGTGGCATCCGAAGGCCATCTTCTTGATATCCTGCTCCCTCATTCTAATTTGGTGATAACCTGACCTTAGATCAATCTTCAAGAAGTAAAGGCGTCGTGTAGCTCATTGATCAACTCAACTATGCGGGGAATAGGATACCTATTTTTTATAGTCCTCTTGTTCAGCTCCCTGTAATCCACGCACATTATCCAAGTACCATCTTTTTTCTTAACCAAAACTACTGTGAAGGCAAAAGGACTCTTACTTGGATGGATGTGTCCCATATTCAACAGCTCCTGTACTGCCTTCTCGATCTCATCCTTATGCCATTTATGATTCCTATAAGGAGTAGTGATAACAGTCTTCACCCCATCCTCTAACTCAATTATATGCTCAATGCCCCGCTCTGGAGGTCTCCCTAGAGGTATGTCATTGAAGACCTTGGCATGCTTGGTCAAAATATTCTGGATCTCTGGATGGTAAGTGTTCTTTTGTGTCTCCACATTTGCTAGCATGATAAGGCACTCTGCTGCCCACTCCACCTCATCATGTCTAAATAACCTCTCCATGATTTTGAGGTAAACCACTCTCAGACCACCATTAGACATGCCTCTCAATACAACCCTCTTACCTATTGATTTAAACTTCATTTCCATAACATGTAGGTTCATTGTGAATTATCCAAGGGATTGCATCCAATGCATTCCAAAAATCACATGAGTGTCTCCGATGTTAACCACATAAAATTCATCATTGAGATCGTATTCTCCCAACCTTATCCGCAAATTGGAGATTTTGTGAGTAAACTGGATAGATGAACCATATGCTACCATAACCCGAAATCCCCCAAACTCATTTGTCTTGAGTCCTCGCTTTTGGATATGTCTCAAACCTCCTTTTGGATATGTCTCAAACCTTGACTGACAGCCCCTGAAATTCTACAAAGTAGGCATCAAATGAACCAGTCTGCCTCAACTGAGCTAGCTCTCTAAAGTGCAATTTTGGATCTTTCTTGTCGAACCGATCGATGAGTTTGTTGGTGAACTCATCATATGTGTTAATGGCTCCGTGGCCCAAAGTGTTGAGACCGTGGAACCACCAATCATGAGTTGCTCCATCTAAGTGAAGAGTGGTAAATTTAATTGCCTCTTCCTCCTGCATAGGCCTCAGTGATAAGAAGTTGTCCAGCTTTTCCACCCATGCCATTTTTGTGCTTTTACCACTCCCTCAAACTGAGGAATGGTTATCTTACTCAAGGCATGCTACAAGTCCTTCTGAGTCGATTTCTTCTTCTGTTCATGATGACGTCCCTACTTTTGTGCACAATATTTTTCAAAAGACCAACTAGCCTTAAGTTCCTCCAAAAATGCCTGATACTGAGTCCACCATGCTATTATTGTATCATATGATGGGCCATGTGCCTACTCCTCTTGCTCAATAGGCTCCTCTCTTAGAATGAAAGTGCGTTGTGTCGGTCTAGGAACATTATTGCTTCCTCTTGTAAAAATTGAATGGTTGGAGGTGCTAGCCTCCCCATTATGGCCACCAATGTGAGTTCCCCTCAACCTATCAGATACTACTCTTAGAACTCCGATCATCTCCTAGTGATTATGTTGCAATGCAACCTACATATCCAAATGTGCTCTGGTTAGAGCATTAAGAATGTGTCTGAGACTTGGTTCTTCATCACTTCTTTCCCCCATGTTGTTATTGTGTTCCTTCTCTTTACCACCGTGACCTTGTTCTACTTTTTTCTTTTCCCTTTCAGCTGCTCTTCTATCCCTGTCACTCATGAAAGCTCAATTTCCCATAGGATGGCAGTGTTGAGCCTTGCTCTGATACCATGTAACAACCCTCCCCAATCTGGCTAAAATATTTTTTAAATTTTTTTGCAAATATGTACATTTTTTGTATTTCTTCAAATTAATAAAAAACTTAGATAAATGCTAAATCAGTCCATTTGCAACTGTCACAACTTTGTAACTATGCAACCCAATCAAACGAAACTTGAGATGCAGATTTTACATATGTAATGATAGAAACCCAGTGAAGGAATCGAGGAAATACACAAATACCACAAAGATTTATCAATCTGGAATTTTTAGTTTGTATTATTTGATTAGCAAATCTGTACATACCACTTATTCACTTAGCTCCAGAAATGCAAATTTCTTCACCCACAAAATGATGTACTAGCAGCTCGTAATCCTTGGGCACCAATGAAGGAGGAGATAGGGTTTTATGGACTGATCGCCCAATTCCCCAAAGATATCACACCTAGCTGGTAATTGTACGACCTGTGCTATACGACCAGCAATCAGCAACTTCGCCAAGCACCTCTGAAAATAATTCGAACCTTCTGTTTAATATTTTGAAAAAACTTTGCAAATCTCCCCACAATCAGTACTTGAGCAATCTCTGTATGAAATCGCCACCCTAATCCACCAAGGGTAATCTATCATACCCGAAGAGGATGTCCCTATAGGAGGTTGTCGTCCCCAATAAGCTCGAAACCTTACAAATATTCTCTGCAAGCTTCTTCACCAAATTCCAAAGCAAACATATAAACCTGGATGCCTGAAATGAATGAACAAATCTCCTTTTATAGAGCTCACAAGGGGTTGATGGCTTTTTGGAGGGAAAAGGCAATTTAAAATGTTCTTTTTTTTTTAATTTACATGGTGGAATCGGTAGCCGCCACGAATATGGGCAGGCTGTCCAACTTTTTATGGCCGCCACAGTATTATGCGTTATCTACCCCAAAAGCCGCCACACAGATCTTCGCATAGTGGCACCTATAACCACCATGCCACAATAATTTTAAACACAAAATACCATTGTGTTGTGTTTGTCTTTGTGCAGGTAAACACAAGAAAGTGTAGTCCATGGCTCTTGGTAAGTCTCGTCCGAAGAGGTTGACTCAAAGAGAGTACACAGTGCCACACGTTTCTAGCCCGACCAAGCTAGCCAGCCCCGTGACACAGACACTCGAAGTTGGAGAGCAAATCAATAGAAACTTCAAGCATAAGAGTGATCCTCCTCTTTTTGTGATTTTTTGAAATATTCAAGCCATGGTAAAAAATTCATAAAATTCAAACTCTACACATAAAATTTTGGATCTTCTATGTAAAGGAATCATTTGGTTGTTTCTATCAAATTTAGTAATCAATGTCCATTAGACTATTCTTTTTTTTATTCAACATGAATTTATGATTATTTGAACATCTATCAACTTGACTTGACATGGAATGAAAGTCCCTAACTCCTTTCAATATCATATACACACTCTAACTTAAGTTACAACTGACTTCTCTCCAAGTATTCATTAGCGCTCAATCGACTCTTACACTGGATCTTCCAACTCACAAATTGTACCCAGCACTAGATAATGTGAATTTGGTTGTTTTTGCCAACCAATCTTAGCAAGTGGTTACATCTGTTGCAATAACTGTATGTCTTCTACAATTCTGGTTTTATTAAAGCCAATTATTATTTGTAAGGGAACAGATGTAACAGAACACAGCCCCAGTTGAATTCATACCAATGGTAACAAGAATTTTTTTTTAGTGTGGCCCTGCACATTTTAAAATGCATTGGCCTTGACTGTTAGGATAGGATTTTGCAGTTGAATTTGAATGACCATAAAAATATGTGGTTCCAGATGTTTAAATTAAAAAAAAAAAAAAAACATTCAACAATTTATATTAAATTCAACAGGAATTCCTTTAGGAGATCAAATGACAGTAATTATTCAATGCTAACAAAAACCTGAAGTTTGGGTTTTATAGTTTAGGTAACCATATGTCTCATGTTGCCAAAGCTCCAGCATTACCTATATTTGTATCCCAGATTTCACTTCTTGCCAGCAATAATACGAGATATCGAAAGTCCCCGACTAAATGCCTTATTGAACAATATACGTGTCTGCATTGACTGAAAGCCAGGTAACCATGAAAGAATAGCCATAGGAATCATGAATATAATACCAAATGTAATATCATACGAACGAGCCACCACAATGACTATTTCCTAGACTATAGAGGCCTTTAGGAAAGGCTTCAGCACTTGAGCAATTGAAATCAGACCCCAGCCAGTTGGTATGAATGCAAGCATACTTGAGAACAAATCTGTAAATTTAAAGCTAGTGAATTGCAGCAACAATACAATTGCCAAAATGGTCAGAGTGATGACAAAGGCTTGAATCGCACGGTAGTAGATATGCTGCTTTGCTACATACTTCTCACAAGCATATGAAATCACAATATAAATAGAAAGTGCCACAACCACATAGATCCATGAAAGAAGATACACAAGAATACTTTTGCTACCACCAACAATTCCCAGCTGGTAAACAATTCCATACTAGAAAAAGAAAAATCGAATATCTAGGATAATATCTATAACCATTCCCCATAGTCATGTCGTTCGTAAGTGGTCAGCTTCCTCATTCCACCAGACTTCCCAGCTCTGATCTGATTTTGTCAAAATACCACCTTTGTACCATATCCAATTCATGAAATCATCAAAGTCATAGACTGTTTTCAACCAATCAAATCCGGATGGGTTTAATAAAAATGGAGCCATGATCCATGAGAAAACAAGAAACCAACTTCATATGGTCAACATAATATAGACAAATTTTTTGGTCTTGAGAATACTGTATGATGCAAAGATTATCGATAGTATCCCAAGCTCAATAGCCTTCACAAAATGACTACGAGCATATAGTCTGTAATTTTCACCAAATCTCTTGTGCTGTACAACAAAGCCACACCCTATAGCCCGATACTTTGCACCCCCATGAAGTATTGTTCGACCAAAGTAGTGAGTACATGTACCCATTGAAAAAGTATAGAAAATAGATGCTAACTGCAACTCCATAGTTATAAAATCCCATATGGCTTTTAGGAATCCATGCTCTAGAGAATTTTCAACAATCATTGGCAGAGCTATAAAGAGTCCAAGCTGAATGATGAATTGCTGATTAAGAACTGCTCCAAGTGCCTTGTTGTCCATATTAATGGCTTCAGTCATAATAGCTTTTTCAAGTCCATTAAGAATCAAATAAACTCGACCCCAAAGAAATGCATAAACTGTCTAGACTACCAACATAGTACCAAAATAGAATCCAATAGTTGAATAATAGAAGGAGAGCATACAAAAAAATCTAAGCGATGACCCAAGCGATACACATCTCGGCTCAAAACTTGTTCCCCATTTCCACTAGCAACCTTAGCTTCAAACATAGATATCTTGTTCAAACCAACATCTCGTCCTTTGCAAACTTGGATATATTCATGATGTGTGACATTTCCTCCACGCAGTGTACAATTGAAGCCAGCAAATATGTCCTCACTGATGTTTATTACCCGTGAAGCTTTACTGAGACCTCCCCTACTCAAGAACCATAAGCGATCAAATACATCAGGATGACCATAGTGCATCCTTATCTTTAGAGGGTTTGCAAGAACACGTTGGCCAAGGGTTACAAAACTTGTTTCCTGAGTAGACATAAACCAAGAAAGAGAAGATACAGAACCCGTGAATACATGCTCACGAACTCCTAAAATTGTAGGCTTTCTGATGCCATAGTATCTTGTAAAATCTTGCAATAGATTGTGCATTTTCAGAGCCTTTTCAAAATAATTATCTTGATTCATATCAATTGTCTGCATTGCATCCCCCCTTGTAAAAATCAGAGCATGATTTTGATTTTCAGGTTTTCCTTCACCAAGTTTTAATGGGCCAGGTAGCTTCACCCTGTAAATCTCCACCTCTTTCTGTAGGTCCGGATCATACATAACAAGAACAAAAAAATATTCCTTATCATTCCTTCCTATAGAGACCTCATCAACATAAGCAATCTGGAAAGCCTCATTATTCTTCATTAGATACAAGATATCCTCAACACGGGGATCTTTCTTTGCCATTTGAGTACCATAAATCTGGCAAGCAAAAACATAAGTAAATTTCATGAGTGTTGTGGCATGTTCATGGTATTTGAATAGCAATCCTACTCCGCTACTTTTGGTGCTATTACTTCGTCTAGATGGAAAAATCTGAGATCTCAAACCATTGGCATATTCCCTGTTCCCCGAAGCTATGGCAACAAGTTCCTTGAAGCCATTACGAATATCCATCTCTGATGCTCAATCAATAAAAGCCAACATTTGGAGAGCTTTATAATAGTACATCATGCCCTTCACAGTACGACTAAGTGTCTGTCCTCTGTGTGAGGCCCACAATATAAGTTCCCTGACATGATTAGTCCACAGTTCAGAATCCTTTACCCCTTCTTTGTGCATCCACTCTAAGAAATTTTCTCATTCATTAGGAAATATCTTCTAAAGATAAAATATAATTGAAACACCATCTTCATTTGGTGTACGCAGTTGTTCTTTATTGTAAATAACATCATCATCATAGTAGGGAGTCAAGACACTAAAAGCCAACATCTTCTCCACCTGTGGAGCGTGAGGCATATTCATAAAGAGGGAGTTGCTGAAAAATGCTATGCGATGCCTTGCTTCCATATTTCTTGGGATATTGTGCATAGAATCTCTTGAAGTAAAAATGGTATGCAAGCGACGTAATTGATGATAGAAGGATTCATATTCTGTATCAGGTAATTCTACAACATCCTCAAATAATAGTCTACCATCACTTATTTGAGGAATGAGTCCATCTTGCCTCAGTTGCTCAATACTTCGTCTTTCTTTAGGAAAATCCCTAAGGACAATATCATAGAGGTTTTGCAAAGCATTGACTACCTTCTGCTGGTCCTTCAAAGATGGCTTTCCCAAAAGAATCTTGACCAATGCTATTAATTTAGAATGAATTTCAGGTAGCTCGCTCATCCTATAATTCTCAGTAAACTTCTCCATTTGAAGCGACTTGTCAATTACAAAAAATGAACTGTCAATAATGGAGTGTTCTTCAGTACCTTCCTTAATAATTCTCAAAAGCAAATGCTTGACACTATCATATGTTTCTATTACTGCACATTGACGATACTCATTTTTGTTGATATTTCTCCACAATGTCTTATCAGTACCTCCTAATTCCCTAGCCTAGCTTAAGGCAAGCAACAATTCATTACAAAGCAACAATAATGGCCATCGTATGACGCGTATATTCCATGAGTTTGAGGGAACCTCCAACAATTCCACTTCCTATTCATTGACAATGTCCTCTTCTCTAAATGTCCTCACAATTTCATTCCAAATAATAGCAAACCTTCCTGCTTCAACCTGATTAGACTCAATTTTCTTATATGGTGTGCCCAAACCATATCTGATTTGCAAACACCTTATAACGTTTTAACTCGTAGATTCTCCTGGGTTTTGAAAAGTGGTTCTTCTGGCATAAAATTGAACTGGATAGCACTGGAAAAGAACTGAAACCGTAGCCTCAGCTATTGAATGTTTTGTATCTCTCCCAGATGGGAAAATAGTACCACCAATGCTCCAACTATAGATGATAGTATTGAATACCATATCTGTGTGTCCATAAAGTAGATCAAGATAACTGGCGCCCATAATACTCCAACACCGAATCGGTTAGTCTTTTTGAAAAAATCATGCCACTTGTATGGAATTGTTTTGATATTCAATTTTTTCTTAGTTGGCTCCACCATAGGTCTGATCTACATGAAGTAGCTGAAGGTGAACTTTACAGCCAACAACACCACCCAAAAAAAACTATAAGAGAGGTTATCAAAAATTCCCTCTCGAATCCCATGGCCAACAAATGTTCTTGACTGAAACCACCATGTCAGAAGATGAAAAATCCTCCAATTACTTTTCTCCACAAAATTTCTGACCCACGAAATTATGAAAAGCAGTAAATCCAGGAGCTCAGGGACAATGAATACAATAGCAACCTTGACATAGTTAATCAACATTTTGTTTGCCTTACTTGACCAGATGAAATCATGATTTCTTTGTTTCCACATCCGACTATAGAGCACAACAAACAAGATCGTCCACACTGTTGCTACAATAGTTTTCAAAAACATTCTTGTTCCTTGTAAAGGAGTTTCTCTTGACACTAAATTGTACCATGTGCTAATATCAAGCATATATTGTAGAAGCCGAAGGCCTGCCCAAGTTATGAACACACTAAGCATCTTAATTTGTGTATCTTTGTTTTTCAACTCTTTCCAAGGAATCCCTTTGCCTTCCTAGGCTACAAGAATTGTAGCTTGCAGGAAAATGATATACATAATCCAGAGTCGATCCAAACTACGAAAAATATTTCAAAAGGAGCGTTGCTCTACAAAACCTATCTTTCCTACCTTCTGTTTTCATAGCATAATAGTGAACCTCTGTAATCTGACCGCTTGCTGTTGCTGATTATCCAAATTCGGTAGAACAAGGAAATTACTACTCAGTTTAAGAGTCCATCCCAACTGATCAAAGCACCTGTTGCTCCAAAAATACTCATTAGACTTGCTTTCCAGAAATGCACACCAATTCTCATAGTTTTTAAGGATTTTCTTTCTCAATTTTTGAACAACGTTGGGTTCAAGCTGATCTATGATATCAGGAGGCGGCTGCAATCGCATCTAGCTATTAGCCAAAAGCAGTATGAGATGCTCCCGATGATTGCGGACATTATCTCTTTGGAAACCAAAGAAGATGCCAAGCCAATCAAGAATATCCATATTACAATCCCATTCAACATCAGGAGGACTCTGAAGCTCGCCTATAGTTTTCAATGCAACAGCCATTGCTCGAACCTCTGGAAACTGTAGGGCAGCATGATCTACTAGCATGTTGTGCACAGGAAGGATGTTGTAGACTTCATTATCGCTACTACTTGCTGAGGCCCCTCTGTACTACCCTGATCGCCTGTGCGTGAGACTCATTTCCACCAGAATGCCAGACGTCCTTTCTCATAGTGATTTTACCAGAATTTTGCCCGTATTTGAACCTAAAACTTGAGACTTGGTTCTTCATCACTTCTTTCCCCCATGTTGTTACTATGTTCCTTCTATTTACCACCGTGACCTTGTTCTGCTTTTTTCTTCTCCCTTTCAACTGCTCTTCTATCCCTGTCACTCATGAAAGCTCAACTTCCCATAAGATGGCAGTGTTGAGCCTTGCTCTGATACCATGTAACAACCCTCCCCAATCTGGCTAAAATATTTTTTAAATTTTTTTGCAAATATGTACATTTTTTGTATTTTTTCAAATTAATAAAAAACTCAGATAAATGCTAAATCAGTCCACTCGCAACTGCCACAACTTTGTAACTATGCAACCCAATCAAATGAAACATGAGATGCAAATTTTACATATGTAATGATAGTAACCTAGTGAAGGAAACGAGGAAACACACAAATACCACAAAGATTTATCGATCTAGAATTTTTAGTTTGTATTATTTGATCAGCAAATCTGTACATACCACTTATTCACTTAGCTCCAGAAATACAACTTTCTTCACCCACGAAATGATGTACTAGCAGCTCGCAATCCTTGGGCACCAATGAAGGAGGAGATAGGGTTTTATGGACTGATCGCCCAATTCCCCAAAGATATCAAGCCTGGCTGGTAATTGTACGATCTGTGTTGTACGACCAACAATTAGCAACTTTGCCAAGCACCTCTGAAAATACTTCGAACCTTCTGTTTAATATTTTGAAAAAACTTTGCAAATCTCCCCACAATCAGCACTTGAGCAATCTTTGTATGAAATCGCCACCCTAATCCACCAAGGGTAATATCTCATACCCAAAGAGGATGTCCTTATAGGAGGTTGTCGTCCCCAATAAGCTTGAAACCCTGCAAATATTCTCTGCAAGTTTCTTCACCAAATGCCAAAGCAAACATATAAACCTGGATACCTGAAATGAATGAACAAATCTCCTTTTATAGAGCTTACAAGGGGTTGATGGCTTTTTGGAAGGAAAAGGCAATTTAAAATGTCTTTTTTTTTTAATTTACATGGTGGAATCGGTAGTCGCCACAAATCCGAGCAGGCTGTCCGACTTTTTATGGCCGCCACGATGATTCTCGCACTGTCGCCCTGAGCCGCCACATAGATATTCGCATAGTTCGCCCCTATAACCACCATGCCATAATCATTTTAAACATTTTACGCTATTGAAAGCACTAGGAAAGGGACAAGCGTTCAGTCCGACGAGGCCCGAGATTTGAACCTTCGACTTCCGCCCCCCTTATGGGGTTTGGATGAACCAATTGGTCTACACGTCGGACCTAATTTAAAATGTCTTTTAGAAATTATTTTTCCTCATTATAAATGACGTCCCCTTTTTGCAATTCTAATAGTCACTTTATAAAATAATTTTAAGTGACAAACTTGAAACATAACAGCAACAAAAAAACGATGGAAAACAGATCGTAACAAAGGTTGCGCATAAGAAATGGATTAGGCGTGGGAAGAAAATGTTATATGAGTTTCAAACTTTAACCCTTTCTAACATAAAGCCTACTCATCTATCCATTGTCTGGCCCCACAAATGCATAGCATAGGCAAAACACCATTAATTGGATGAAAAATACATAAAACAAACCATTTTCAATGCCCTTTTCAAGATCAAGTCTTGCATCCAGACATAAGCGAAGAAAAACCCCAATAGGTGCTTCAGTTGTGTTGACATCATAGACATGAAAAACAGGAAACATAGCCCCCTGTCATTTTTTTGGTAGCATAGCTTTAACTTTAAACAAATAGATCTACTTCTAATAATTCAATATCATGTTTTTATATTTTTTTGCACATAAAATCTAAAAACAATGTGTTTGTTTTGTTTGCATAATATGAAACAATATATTGCAATACATATGAATGTGTATTTGGAAACAATAGAATACACTCTGCAATATGAATGGATCCTTTTACGACAATTTATGTGTTAATTTTAACCCTCACACCTCCACAGCTTCAAACAAAATTGTCATAGTAAATGCTAGAAGATATGCATCAAGAATTAAACGTGTAAGAAAATTACGAAAAAAAAGTGCAAAAAATACATCTCCCCTAGAACTAAAAGACAAAGTGTACCTAGCACTGAACCAGTAGACCTTATACTTTGGAAAATATATCAAGCTATCTCCAGGAAATCAAGGAAATAACAAATTCATCTATGTTATCAGATTTACCCCACACCCTCTGCTACATCATCAAAAGCATTCTAGAATCCTCATGATACCAACTTGCATTGGAATCAATTTTGGTTGACTCTGGTTTTGAAAACCTTTCCTGTTCAAAAAAATTAAATAGCTAAACATTTTGACTGCAAAATAGTTTTTGGATTCTAAATGTGAATTGGAAAAAAATTCCATGCAGTAGCAACATCTCTGCCTAAAAAATAATGAAGAAAAAAGGGCAAATGGGGGTCTACAAGCATAAGAGCCCAGCTTTTAATTTCTTCTTACCTCTGAAAAAATCAATAAAGAAGAGGGTTAAAAAAATTGTTCTTATGAAAATGATCTAGAGATAGTCGATTAACCCTACAAGCAAAGGCTACTTCCATTGACAAAGATCTATAGCTTAAATTGAGTATAAAATACCACAAGAAGATGTTCTGTCAACCATAAGACAACAAACTTGGTTAATTCCTATCCAACCATGTATAGTAAAAATGACTGTACACATTCACTGAAACCTAATTTCTAAAACTATGCAGAGCAAAATAAGCCTCATCCACTCATAATATAGTATTATAGCTACCTAACCTTCTAAAACCTATCTTCCACAAAGTTTCTAATATGGGGACAACATGAGACAACAGGATGTGTAATTGGGACATCAGGACGACTTTTTGGGACATCAGGACGGCTTTTTGGGACATCACGACATGTCTTCAAGACAGCCCCCAACATGCAAACATGTCCCCATGGAACATAGGTATGCAACACAGGTAAAAATTCCCACCAATAGTTTACTATTTAAGCATTTCATGTCTCACTTTATTTTAGCCATGGAATGTACCTAGGAGTAAGAGGAAATACACATTATGAACTATATCCAAACCTATGAACTGTTCCCTTTGTGGAAGAGCAATCTCTAGCAAATGGAAAAGGCTGCCAAGAAACTCAGAAGGTGGGAATAACAAAGTATGATGAGATCAGTCCCAGATGGTTCTTGTTTTGTTCTCGAAGCAGCAATGCATGATAGCATAGTTACCAAACTTGGCAAGTTTTTGAAAATCTCGTCGAGTTTGTGCTTGAGTCGGCCCTCCCAGCATGACCATAAAAATATGTAGTTCCAGACTTTTAAGTTGGTGTGAGTGTGTTGTGGCCTCATGCCAAATTTAGTGTATCTTGGGTCACAAGCCCTATCAGATAAAACTTAGTGTATCTTGGGTCACAAGCCCTATCATATTAATAAGAATACATTGTTGTCCCAATTGTATCTTGCTTTGTGTGTATGCTCTTGTTAGAGTAGGTTCCCTTTCATTGTAAGTGTTTGTGTTTGCCCCATAGAAAATACAAAAATACCATTGTGTTGTGTTTGTCTTTGTGTAGGTAAACACAAGAAAGTGTAGTCCATGGCTCTTGGTAAGTCTCGTCCGAAGAGGTTGACTCAAAGAGAGTACACAGTGCCACACGTTTCTAGCCCGACCAAGCTAGCCAGCCCCGTGACACAGACACTCGGAGTTGGAGAGCAAATCAACAGGAACTTCAAGCATAAGAGTGATCCTCCTCTTTTTGTGATTTTTTGAAATATTCAAGCCATGGTAAAAAATTAATAAAATTCAAACTCTACACATAAAATTTTGGATCTTCTATGTAAAGGAATCATTTGGCTTTTTCTATCAAATTTAGTAATCAATGTCCATTAGACTATTCATTTTTTTTATTCAACATGAATTTATGATTATTTGAACATTTATCAACTTGACTTGACATGGAATGCAAGTCTCTTCCTCCTTTCAATATCATATACACACTCTAACTTAAGTTACAACTGACTTCTCTCCAAGTATTCATTAGCGCTCAGTCGACTCTTACACTGGATCTTCCAACTCACAAATTGTACCCAGCACTAGATAATGTGAATTTGGTTTTTTTTGCCAACCAATCTTAGCAAGTGGTTACATCTGTTGCAATAACTGTATGTATTCTACAATTCTGGTTCTAGTAAAGCCAATTATTATTTTTAAGGGAACAGATGTAACAAAACACAGCCCCAGTTGAATTCATACCAATGGTAACAAGTATTTTTTATTAGTGTGGCCCTGCACATTGTAAAATGCATTGGCCTTGACTGTTAGGATAGGATTTTGCAGTTGAATTTGAATGACCATAAAAATATGTGGTTCCAGATGTTTAAATTTAAAAAAAAAAAAAACATTCAACAATTTATATTAAATTCAACAAGAATTCCTTTAGGAGATCAAATGACAGTAATTATTCAATGCTAACAAAAACCTTAAGTTTGGGTTTTATAGTTTAGGTAACCATATGTCTCATGTTGCCAAAGCTCAAACATTACCTGTATTTGTATCCCAGATTTCACTTCTTGCCAGCAATAATACGAGATATCTGAAGTCCCCGACTAAATGCCTCATTGAACAATATACGTGTTTGCATTGACTAAAAGCCAGGTAACCATGAAAGAATAGCCATAGGAATCATGACTATAATACCAAATGTAATATCATACGAGTGAGCCACCGCAACGACTATTTCCCAGACTATAGAGGCCTTCAAGAAAGGTTCAGCACTTGAGCAATTGAAATCAGACCTGACCGGTTGGTATGAATGCAAGCATACTTGAGAACAAATCATGTAAATTTAAAGCTAGTGAATTGCAACAACAATACAATTGCCAAAATGGTCAGAGTGATGACAAAGGCTTGAATCGCACGATAGTAGATATGTTGCTTTGCTGCATACTTCTCACGAGCATATGAAATCACAATATAAATAGAAAGTGCCACAACCACATAGATCCATGAAAGAAGATACACAAGAATACTTTTGCTACCACCAGCAATTCCCAGCTGGTAAACAATTCCATACTGGAAAAGGAAAAAGCAAATATCTAGGATAATCTCTATAACCATTCCCCATAGTCATGTCATTCGTAAGTGGTCAGCTTCCTCATTCCACCAGACTTCCTAGCTCTGATATGATTTTGTCAAAATCCCACCTTTGTACCATATCCAATTCATGAAATCATCAAAGTCATAGACTATTTTCAACCAATAAAAGCCGGATGGGTTTAATAAAAAGGGAGCCATGATCCATGAGAAAACAAGAAACCAACTTGATATGATCAACATAATATAGACAAATGTTTTGGTCTTGAGAATATTGTATGATGGAAATATTGTCAATAGTATCCCAAGCTCAATAGCCTTCACAAAATGACTACGAGCATATAGTCTGTAATTTTCACCAAATCTCTTGTGTTGTACAACAAAGCCACGGCCTGTAGCCCGATACTTTGCACCCCCATGAAGTATTGTTCAACCAAAGTAGTGAGTACGTGTACCCATTGAAAAATTATAGAAAATAGATGCTAACTGCAACTCCATAGTTATAAAATCCCATATGGCTTTTAGGAATCCATGCTCTAGAGAATTTTCAACAATCATTGGCAGAGCTGTGAAGAGTCCAAGATGAATGATGAATTGCTGGTTAAGAATTGCTCCAAGTGCTTTGTTGTCCGTATTAACGGCTTCAGTCATAATAGCTTTTTCAATTCCACTGAGAATCAAATAAACTTGACCCCAAAGAAATACATAAACTTTCAAGACTACCAACATAGTACCAAAATAGAATCCAATAGTTGAATAGTAGAAGGAGAGCATACAGAAAAAATCTAAGCGATGACCCAAGCGATACACATCCCGGCTCAAAAATTGTTCCCCATTTCCACTAGCAACCTTAGCTTCAAACATAGATATCTGGTTCAAACCAACATCTCGTCCTTTGCAAACTTGGATATATTCATGATGTGTGACATTTCCTCCATGCAGTGTACAATTAAAGCCAGCAAATATGTCCTCACTGATGTTTATTACCCGTGAAGCTTTACTGAGACCTCCCCTACTCAAGAACCATAAGCGATCAAATACATCAGGATGACCATAGTGCATCCTTATCTTTAGAGGGTTTGCAAGAACACGTTGGCCAAGGGTTACAAAACTTGTTTCCTGAGCAGACATAAACCAAGAAAGAGAAGATACAGAACCCATGAATACATGCTCACGAACTCCTAAAATTGTAGGCTTTCTGATGCCATAGTATCTTGTAAACTCTTGCAACAGATTGCGCATTTTTAGAGCCTCTTCAAAATAATTATCTTGATTCATATCAATTGTCTGCACTGCATCCCCCCTTGTAAAAATCAGAGCATGATTTTGATTTTCAGGTTTTCCTTCACCAAGTTTTAATGGGCTAGGTACCTTCACCCTGTAAATCTCCACCTCTTTCTGCAGGTCTGGATCATACTTAACAAGAACAGAAAAATATTCCTTATCATTCCTTCCTATAGAAACCTAATCAACATAAGCAATCCAGAGAGCCTCATTATTCTTCATTAGATACAAGATATCCTCAACACGGGGATATTTCTTTGCCTTTTGAGTACCATAAATTTGGCAAGCAACAACATAAGTAAATTTTATGAGTGTTGTGGCATGTTCATGGTCTTTGAATAGCAATCCTACTTCGCTGCTTTCGGTGCTATTGCTTCATCCAGATGGAAAACTCTGAGATCTCAATCCATTGGCATCTTCCCTGTTCCCCGAAGCTGTGGCAACAAGTTCCTTGAAGCCATTACAAATATCCATCTCTGATGCTAAATCAATAAAAGCCAACATTTGGAGAGCTTTATAATAGTACATCATGCCCCTGACAGTACGACAAAGTGTATGTCCTCTGAGTGAGGCCCACAATCTAAGTTCCCTGACATGATTAGTCCACAGTTTAGAATCCTTTACCCCTTCTTTGTGCATCCGCTCTAAGAAATTTTCTCATATATCAGGAAATATCTTCTGAAGATAAAATATAATTGAAACACCATCTTCATTTGGTGTACGCAGTTGTTCTTTATTGTAAATAACATCCTCATCATAGTAGGGATTCAAGACACTAAAAGCCAACAACTTCTCCACCTGTGGAGCATGAGGCATATTCATAAAGAGGGAGTTGCTGAAAAATACTATGCGACACCTTGCTTCTAGATTTCTTGTGATATTGTGCATAGAATCTCTTGAAGTAAAAATGGTATGCAAGCGACGTAATTGATGATAGAAGGATTCATCTTCTGTATCAGGTAATTCTACAACATCCTCAAATAACAGTCTACCATCACTTGTTTGAGGAATAAGTCCATCTTGCCTTAGTTGCTCAATACTTCGTCTTTCTTTAGGAAAATCCCTAAGGACAATATCATAGAGGTTTTGCAAAGCATTGACTACCTTCTGCTGGTCCTTCACAAATGGCTTTCCCAAAAGAATCTTGACCAATGCTATTAATTTAGAATGAATTTCAGGCAGCTTGCTCATCCTATAATTCTCAGTAAACTTCTCCATCTGAAGCGACTTCTCAATTATAGCAAACGAACTATCAATAATGGAGTGTTCTTCAATACCTTCCTTAATAATTCTCAAAAGCAAATGCTTGACACTATCATATGTTTCTATCACTGCACATCGACGGTACTCATTTTTGCTGATCATTCTCCACAATGTCTGGTCAGTACCTCCTCATTCCCTAGCCTGGCTTAAGGCAAGCAACAATTCATTACAAAGCAACAAGCATGGCCATCGTATGACGCGTATATTCCACGAGTTTGAGGGAACCTCCAACAATTCCACTTCCAAGTCACTGACAATGTCCTCTTCTCTAAATGTCCTCACAATTTCATTCCATATAAGAGCAAACCTTCCTGCTTCAACCTGATTAGAATCAATTTTCTTATATGGTGTGCCTCAACCATATCTGAGTTGCAAAAACCTGATAGCGTCCCTTAGTTTAACTCGTAGATTCCCCTAGGTTCTGAAAAGTGGTTTTTTTGACATCAAATTGAACTGGATAGCACTAGCAAAGAATTGAAACCGTAGCCTCAGCTGTTGAATGTTTCGTATCTCTCCCAGATGGGAAAAAAGTCCCACCAATGCTCCAACTATAGATGATAGTATTGAATACCATATCTGTGTGTCCATAAAGTAGATCAAGATAACTAGCGCCCACAATAATCCAACACCGAATTGGTTAGTCTTTTTGAAAAACTCATGCCACTTGTATGGAATTGTTTTGATATTCAATGTTTTCTTAGTTGGCTCCACCATAGGTCTGATCTACATGAAGTAGCTGAAGGTGAACTTTACAGCCAACAACACCACCAAAAATAGAATATAAGAGAGGTTATCAAAAATTCCCTCTCGAAACCCACAACCAACAAATGTTCTTGACTGAAACCACCATGTCAGAAGATGAAAAATCCTCCAATTGCTTTTCTCCAAAAAAATTTTGACCCACAAAATTATGAAAAGCAGTAAACCTAGGAGCTCAGGGACAATGAATACAATAGCATCCTCGACATAGTTAATCAACATTTTGTTTGCCTTACTTGACCAGGCGAAATCATGATTTCTTTGTTTCCACATCTGACTATAGAGCACAACAAACAGGATCGTCCACACTGTTGCTACAACAATTTTTAAAAACATTCTTATTCCTTGTAAGGGAGTTTATCTTGACACTAAAATGTACTGTGTGCCAATATCAAGCAAATATTGTAGAAGACGAAGGCCTGCCCAAGTTATGAACACACTAAGCATCTTAATTTGTGTATCTTTGTTTTTCAACTCTTTCCAAGGAATCCCTTTGCCTTCCCAGGTTACAAGAATTGCAGCTTGCAAGAAAAGGATATACATAATCCAGAGTCGATCAAAACTATGGAAATTATTCCAAAATAAGCGTTGCTCTACAAAACCTGTCTTTCCTACCTTCTATTTTCGTAGCATAGCAGTGAACCTCTGCAATATGACCGCTTGCTGTTGCTGATTATCTAAATTCGGCAGAACAAGGAAATTACTACTCAGCTTAAGAGGCCATCCCAACTGATCAAAGCACCTGTTGATCCAAAAATACTCATTCATGTCATCATAATTTCTCCGGGGAAGAATGAGGCTCCTTACCTCCATAACTCGATTCCGCCTCCGCTTTGATGAGTTTGATACAAAGGAGTGACAACATTTTGCAAAAATGCATTTTCTCCCATATAAGCAGGCAATGCTGGCTGTCCTATATTTTCATCCAGATAATCCTCTAAGATTCTATTCAGCTCCATAGCCATATGGTGGAAAACATAACACAAACACTCTAGCATAAAATTCAGATTTGCAGCCTCCCCCGAAATAAGAAGATACAAAGAAATATACAACAACTCTTCTTTTTGGTATTTTGCTTTTCCTTTGATCTTGAGCATATGGGCCACTTCGGTATTCTTGGAAAATATGCAAAAAAAATGCATTAGCTGTTTTTCTGTAGTTAGTCACTTTTTGACTAACACAAACCCAAAATACAACGAAAGCATTAGACACTTAAAACAAACTGCAAAAACCCAAATACTAAAAATAAGCTATTTTTCATATTATATAGTCTGATTCCATACCCCAAGCTTTGAAACCAATTTGATTGAATCGGGTAACTCATCCATATCCGCATTTATGCAAATTCTTATATAAATAAGTTGTGAGCGAGACTTGGTGGTAGGATCAATAGTAATAAGGTGCCCTATTTCCTCGTGATACTTACAAAATTTTTATTGTTCTAGTATTGTAAAGGTAGTTTTGGTAATCTCGCTCAAATTGGTGCCTAAGTGAAGCTTTGGGTTTCAAAATCAAAGTCTGGGCTCCACCATCGCACGAAAAGCCCCTGACATCCATAAAACCATGGACCTCCCTAGAGTATTCAATTAGAGTCTTCCCTTTAGTTAAACTTAACTATAAAGAACCCCTTTCGACATTACCACAATCTCCATATGGCCATGGGATCACTATTTAGTAGCAATCCATTTCTTGATTGCATCAAGGTTCGATCGATCTCCCATAAATCTACCCACAAGATTCATAGCTCCTTGCTTAATAGTTAGGTCGACCAAATCGTTAGGTATTAAAACAATAAAGTAAAACAAATGTATTTTTTAAGGTTCACAAGTTATATTTTCAACTAAACTTTGATTATCAAAGCATAGTGTACAACTATTTCAACTGAACTCCAATTATCAAAGTATAATGTACAACTCTATTCTTAGATTCGAAACTTAGACCTTTTATTTGGAGTTTGAAATTATTAGTGTGTAAAATCCTCACTTTCAACACTTGTTTCAAATCTATTAGACAATATTTTATTAAATTTTTTATCAGTAATTTTAAGAACATTTTTTCAATTAATTATTGTTTCAAATTTATTAAAAAATATTTTTATTAAATTATTTGTCAAATAATGTAGAGAACATTTTTTGAATTAGTTATATGGAATTGAAACACCCCACATGTATTACATTATCACCATTAAGAAGTATGATATTCAAGTAGCTTGGATACTATCCATGTATCATTTGACAAGATTATGGAATGTTGATGAATTTGACCATTTAAACTAAATGCCATTTGATAATAAATTAAAGAACATTAACATAATGGATTATTTTTTTATAATTTTTTTTTTGGTTACATAGAAGAGTTGGTCACAACCACACTATTTTTAGTAACTGGAAAGCCCAAGGTTCAAACCATAGGGGTTGCTCCCACCAAACCTATTTTGTCTTGTTATGGTTGAACTAATGTGAAGGGGACCTGATCGCTCGGGATTCATACCATCATCATTGGTTTGACATGCATGTAAAGGATCGAGATTAGACAATTACCTTTGCAAAAAGACTACCCTCGAGGTTTGAACCTAGGTGTCTTTCTATTATTTTGTTTAGTGATGTTCC